>JAVQJV010053673.1:0-14762 GCA_036024995.1 Gadopsis bispinosus
ACACGCGCACACACACACACACACACACACACACACACACACACACACACACACACACACACACACACACACACACACAAAAGGAGCATGTGCACATACACACAGAGATACACACATGCATTCAAGTAGGCTACCAAAGCTACCAAAGAGAGTTTCATCAACTTTGAGGAGAAGGAGACTGGTAAACATTGCAAGGACAACACGTACAGAGACACAGGACTATTACCATCTATTATTACCATCCGGCATACATCAACCTCTGGCTGTCACTAATCTGGTGTCTTACAACAGCCCCAGTTTGTGACCATGTAGCCTAAACATGAGCTTCCTGAATGTGGATTAACCATCAATGTAAAAACACCTGTAAAATAATATGAGTTGTATGAGTGGGGTCCAGTGTCAAATAGAACAAGGTATAAAACATTTCTAAAGGCTAAAGAAAACTATGACAAAGCAAAAAAACCCTCACCAGTGTATAGTCCAGCCTGCCAAATATCTTCATCTTAACCACACAGGCATCCAACAGCATCTCAAACAGCAATAACAGCAAACAGATTCAAAAACCTAATAATGAATAAATATCCTAAACGATGCGAATATGCTCGTCAGACAGAAAAGCGCATCTCTAAAATATCCCACAGGTTATTAGCTTGGAGCAGCGGATGAACCGGGAGAAACACACGCGAGTCCAGATGAGAGACTGTCACAGCCAACAGCAGCGCGCTCGTGGCGTTCCTTCAGTCTACGCCACCTGCCGCCTGGCCCAGCCGCGTGGCTCTGGAGCGAGCGCTCATTACCATACAGCTGTCACAGAGACCTCGTGCCCCGCTGACCCTGTCGCGGCGGCCGGAGATCAAACATGTCGAGGGGGGGGGGGTGCCTCCCCTCTCGCTACTCTGAAGCCTGCGGGGTTTCATCCACAGGTCTGGAGGAGTCAGCTCTCCATCTGTCTGCGGCTCTGAACACTATTGCTGCTTAATCAAGCTGACATTATGGCTCCCCAAACACCAGCCCGGAGCCCCCTCTTCCCACCTTAAATCAGCCAGCAGCACCAGGGAGGATTGCAACCAAAACCAGAACCAGGGACCCACAAAATATATTTATATTGCAAAATGCATCATTACTAGATACGGCGAAATACACATGACTGCGTCAGAGGTGTTGATTTAATGATGTGGTCATTTTGTAGGTATTATTGAAGCCTACACACAATGGCTTTCCTTTACACATAAGGTGCTTCTGTTAGTTTATTCACTGGCACAAACACAGGCACACCTGTTCAATAACACAATACAGCCTCAATATTTAGTGTTGAACACACCTCTGTACTGCATTAAATTACATATTTTCTAGATTACTGCATACAGTTTGGAAAGAGTTGGCCTTTGGTCTTCTTTCTTTCTTTATAGTTTCTGGCAATGAAGACTTATATTCCATAGTTTAACAGTAGTGACAGACAGGACATGTGGGGAGAGACCAATGAAGGTCCCCAGCTTGAATCAAACTGAATCAGTATGCGGGCTGCGTACTGTATATAGGCTACAAGTACATACACAGTATGTGCACATGTACACTCTAACCTGGTCACTGTGAATAAGCCGGTTAAGTTTATAGTTTAGTTAAATCGTCTAAACACAAAGTGATCAAATGTAGGATGCGCTATAACGTGCAAACACTCTTGGTTCATAAAATGTTTGCTCTCCCACTCACTGCCGTTGTCTCTCTGTTTCTGTCTCTCTCCGTTTACCTCTCTCGTACTTAAAACACTGCACAGCCAAATGCTGTAACAATGGAGGAGAAGAGAGCTGAGGCAACAATCCCCCTGGGAGCCACAGTGAAGTCCTGCACACATAAAAGACTGCTGTGAAAGAATGGAGAGGAGCAAACGGGAGCAAGAGAGCGAGACAGGGAGATATAATGAAGGGGAGGGGGGCGGTGGCAGATTTACCCAAAACAGTGAATGTAAAGGCGAGGTAAAGAGCAACAGAAGAGCAAGAGAAGTGAAATTTTGTGTGTACAGCAAAGGAATGAGTCAGATGATGTCTCACTGCGGGCATGAATGTTTTGTTTTCATGTTCAAGTTAAAACACCCCCCCCCCCCATATCTTCACTTCCCTGGTATCCATCTTCCTCCCGCTGAAAAATAACCTGCCCAAAGTGACATCCAATTTAGCCTAAATTACATTCATAATAAAACTTATCTTATTCTCTTCTGAGTAAGACTATACTGCAGTTAATTCATGGCCTACTAATAAAGGATGTATACCATCTATAATTCACAAACTCTGCCATCTCGTGGCTTTCCTTCCTGCTCCACTACATTTGCATGCGGCTGGGGCACTTTTAAAAAGCAAAGGGGACAAAATCTGAAATGGAACATGGCAACATTTTCTTCCTCTTTCCTTCTCTAGGCTTTTATGTGTGTAATGGAGACAGAAGACCGTCTGTCTACCAATTCCCACCATCACCATGAGTCTCTGCGGAAACTGCTTTTTCCTCATAGGCCCAGTGTTTAGTCAGTGTAGTTTGTGCTATCAAAAGAAAAAAAATTTGTTTGACCTACACTGTGATGTTGTAACGGCAGGCATTTGCAAAATGCATAAGAAGATGCCACGAAAGAAGCTAAAGTGATTATATAGGATTTTTTGTGTTTTTGATTTCTAAATTAAAAAACAAAAACATTTAACCTCTATTAACCTCTATTCAGTGGCTTCACTGCTCAGGTCATTTTGGAAATTCAGGGATTACAAAGTTTCTTTCTCTCTCTTCTTCTATAGTTTTTCATACTCAGTTCCTGTCTGGGATCTTAAACCGATCCTCCTTTATCTGTCCTTACATTCACCCAACTACTAATGCCATCTGTTGACTTTGGCTGGAGCTGGCAGCAGACGGAGGAGGTGGTGGGTTGAGGCTGGCATCGTGCACAGTCACATCTCTCCAGTCCCTAGTGACATATCAACCTCCCTGGCACTGAGCTGGAAGTACAGTAGAGGCCAACATCAGAGACCAGAGCCAGCTGCACTCAGATCATCTTACTACTGCTTCTGTATGCTTACATCACTGGAAATATTTCCATTCTTCTTCCTGACTGAAAACAAGGACTGTCAGGATTTTAAATCTCAAAATAAAATGTAATGTAATGTAAAATGTAATCTGGGGTATTATGGTTAGTTTAAAATATTTCAGCATCTAATATAAGAGAAAGCTTGGGCTATTTACGTCAAGATGTTCACATAAATGTGAAACGTCGCAGCTAGCAGACACACGGCATGCCAGAGTGTGATACACTGATTAGCTGATCAGCATTAAATGAGATGGATTAGTTGTGGAATGAAACAGGCGGAGAAAGAACAATGCAGATGTGTTTGATGGACAGACAGAAGGGGATTTAAACATTTAGACAGAAAGAGGAGGAAAGGAGGAATGAAGGAAAGAGGAAGTACCGCAATTCAACATATGATAAAGAAAGTCTATAATGGATTAAACTTGTAAAAAACACGATAAAAATGGAAAGCATTGCTTTAACACAAAAAAAGGCATCATAGCTAAGAAACTATTTTTAAGCCTCCCCTTACATTTTCAGATTAAACAAATTGGAAGGGCACAAAACAACAGGAGGATACTTAGGAGAGCTGTGTTCTTCATAGAGAATATTCTGTATATGTGCATGTGAGGGATGGAGAAAAACAGAAAACTAAAAGGTAAAGCGGAGAGATCTAGAAGAACAAGACCACAGACAACATCAAACGAGAGACAAAAGGTTTGTACAATGAAAGCTCCTTATGAGTTCTGCAGTCAGGGTGGAGAGAAGAATCACATGTCAAGAAGAATGAAGGTCTTGTGATGCTTCCAGAGAAGCACATACACACACACAGGCTTTAGAAGATGAAGGGATCACTCTATACACAAACACACAGCCTACTGATTCAACAGGAGCCAACGTGTGATGACCATAAAACTGCTCTCCATACATCACTCAATCTGTTCTGCATTGCTAAACAACTACCCCACGCACACACACACACACACACACTTACTTTACGGGGGACTGTTACATGTGCAAGTTGAAGCTGGAGTCTGATGTAAACAGGCGCGTTCAGAGCAGAAAATATTCCCACGTGTAGTGAGATAACTGTCAAATGGATTTAAAATGTAAGGCTTTGTGTTATTGTGATCTAGGCTTGCAACAATCTGAAAATCCAATCCCCTTAAAAGAAATCCAACATTACTGCCAATGCAGGCCAGGTAAACAACATGGGGCCAGACGTCCTACAACTCTGCTGTCGGTTGTTGGTGGATGTTTTGCACTGCAGCACAGGACTTGTAATGTGCAGGCCATGGATAAATGTAAGAGTTCAGGTAGAAGGGAACTCACCTGCATCAGAGTCTGGAGGACGAGGGCCAGGAGACGAGGGGGGGGAAAGAGAGATATGTGTTAATACAAGATCTCAACTAATTGAATTTCACAACATGAAGCCAAATATGTAAATGTGAGACATCATGTCCAAGTTGATGTCAGAGTGTCCAGAAGGTCTTTTCACATAAGTAGTAATTAGCTTGCTAATTCAGATTGCTCCTGGCACACACAAGGCCTCCAGGAAATAGCCGCCTTATAGCTTTAATAGAGAAAGTTCTAGCTACAGCACCTTAGACACAACACATGTTCATATTTTTGTTGTAGAGAAATAAAAAAAGGATCATGCCTCCGTGCTTGGCTGTCAGGTTAAAGATAGGGTTGCAGAGAGGCCATTAGGTTGGGCACAAATCCGTGTGCCGTCTCTGGCAGCATGCCTGCACTTGGCAACAAAATCAGACCGGGACGAAGGACCAAGTCGGGCAACAAAACAGCCATGTTTTTGGCATCTCTTCAGGTAACAGATGGATAAATTGTGTTCATCTGTGCATGACAGTGACTGTTGTGCAGGGTCAGGGTTTGACAGAAGTGTTTTCATTCAGCTGACTGACCCATAAATTAAACACGTCAAACTGTCTGTGGAAACTGCTCTCCCACTTTAAACTGTGCTCGAATGTGTTTTTTTGTGCTTGAGTGAATTTAAAAAACAATGGAATAGGAAGCTTGAGTCATGAAACCAATGATCTAAAAATATTTCAAAGCTTTTCAATAACAAGATAAAACCACCACCATGACACCTGCTCCTTAATATGCAAATACAGGAAGAAGATATGCAGTGGCTATAAAAAAGTAATAACCAACTAAGTTTATATGTGTGACCATTAATCATGGCCACAGTCTTGAAAGGCTCTACATTCACCCGAATTTGCAAACAATAAACGCAGAAGAAAGACTGTCGCAGCTCAAAACATTCTTGTCTAAAGGTTTCACAAACTAATGACTGCTTGTTCTAGTTTGCAATACATTCATCAAAATTGCAAAAGTGCAAAATATTTTGGCACATTTTTGGACATTTCTCAGTATTTTGTTCTTGTCTTCCATATCAACAGCAGAGACGTATTTCGATCTAATTTTGCAGCATATGAAAAGTCCCAGGAAGTGATTCAGTTTTATGGCCGCTGCATGTAAGAGGAGGGAGGAGGAGGAGGAGGAGCAGGACGAGAGGTGAAGTGTTAAGGCAGTGAGGGTGGGAAGGTAGGAACTGTGTTGCTGTCTCACTCTCTGCTGGATGAGGGCGTGTTTGTGCTCCAGCTCCCTCTTCTCCATGGCCGAGTCGATGACCAGCTGATCCAGCTGCACAGAGCAAGCGGCAGCAGAATGAGTGAGACAGGTAAATCAAACTGTCAGCGGTATAAGCACAAAGACAACGACAGGCAGATAAATATGCACACACAGATGTGCACGCTGATACCTTCACCTATCCTCGCTGTATGTGGTTAAACTGCATCAGCCCAGTAACTGACATTTTTCTTTCAAATTATCTTATAATTACTTTCTTGTAGTAAACAAATAAATATATTACGTACAAGGCCTATATGTCTCTAAATGACCACAGAGATGGGGTAAGTCCATAGGATGATAGAGGCAAAATTAGGGTTAACAGCTTATGTTGGAAAACAAAAAAAAGAGAATTTTTTTTATAGATATATTTGATTTCAGGCACAAGTTTTATGGCACCAATGAAAATAAGGGTTCGTGTCTCAAAGTGATTTTAAATAAATAAAAAGAACACAAAAAGGGTGCGGAGCAACGGTGCAGAAGAACTACGGAGTGTGAATACGTGCACGTGTTTCCTTGTTTGAGGTGCCGTGTGCGATTTCGGTCCGTTAGATTCGTCTTACCTGAGCAGCCAGTCTTTTCATGTAGGGATCAATCTCGTCCAAGATGTTAAAGCCTTGTTGGAACAGAGTGTACTGGGCACGCATGAAGGACAGCATCTACAGGAGACGCAGGGGGACAGTGATGGAAACGGCCACAGGGGACTCACATACTGTATAATACACGCAAAACACATATAATAATGTTGAGTATCTGGGCTACTCACTGCATCCAGGATTTCAAACTTCTTCTTGGCTTGAAGCACATTAATCTGCCGAAGACAAAGAGGAGAAGCACAATGCAGATTTTAGGCAGCGTGTTCGAGAATAACAGGATTATATATGTTTTAGTCTCGTTTGAAAACCACAGTTTCTAGTGTCTTCTTTTCTGGTCTCAGCAGAGTGTCAGCGCCACCTACTGGACACTGGTAATGTAATCTGGAGTGTGTGCGCGTGCATGGCCTTGTATTTCTCATGTTGTGGGGACATAAATCTGTCTACACAGACACATTGTGGGGACTCGCCTTCCTTTTGAGGACAAAATGCCAGCTTCCGTAACAAAACTCATTAACATTTAGGGTGAAGAGGTTAAGTTTAGGGTCTCCAGGAAATGAATGTAATGTCCTCTGAAATGATGGAAACAAGGCTGTTTGTGTGTGTGTTTCACCTGTAGCACGTAGTCTAGGGCCAGGTGCCTGAAGGCTTTGCGGCTGAGGACGAGGGCCTGTGTGGCCTCTTCAGCCTCGTGCACCTTGTTCCTGGGCGCCTGGGCGTTCTTCACCTGAGCCAGCTCCATGTCCTCACGCACCCGGTCAAACTGCTTCTTGGTGTCCTTGAACTTACGCACATCCCTGGAGGAGGTGTAGTGAAATAGAGACAAAGAGTTTGGTTCATGTCTCTCTACGGCAAATGACAAGAGCATACAGGTCTCCTAGTCTGAAATGCAGGATTCATGTTATTGCCGGGCATTTTCTGCATGTGGTTATAAAAATGTAGGAGAAGGAGACTAACTATTATTTTCTTTACTAAATGTGGAGATTACATATGCATAAAGAGACATCAGCTGTTTACATGCAACAAATTATAAAAGAAACATTTACAATTTAGACATTTACACCTTACATCCTTGATGTGTTTTAATATATTGCTTAATTCCACTTAGACATCCATTTTCGTCACTGCACCCTTTTCTTGTTATGTAGAAACATGTGTTACATCATTCTATATAACAGGAGAAAGCTACTCACTCTTTAATGAAGGTGTGAAGCTGCTGCTTGATCGACCTCTGAGCCTGGTCAAACAGAATCTATGCACAGAGAAAGTAACAGAGGTGTGAAACATGAGCATTTAATAATATATGAGCTACAGCACTCACGCAGCAAGTTAAAGTTGAACAGTAAGTGATGACTGGATTAAAGCTGCAGTTGCTGCAACTCACCACAAGATGGCAATATGAACCCTTCCACATTATCACTGCAACAGCTAATGCCACAGGCAGAGGAGGGGAAAGAAGGAAAGAGGGTTGAGGACATAACACATGTGCACTGGCTCAGCTGCTGCCTCAACAGATTGTTAGCCCTACAGGATCCCAGATTTTGCTTCCTGTTAACTGTTCGATTCCTCCTCTTCCCCCTCATCTCACGCTCTGGTCCTTCAGCGCTCCTCTTCTTCCTTCTGCTTTTCCCCTCCATTTCTTGTGCATGGTGAG
Source organism: Gadopsis bispinosus (assembly GCA_036024995.1). Classification (NCBI taxonomy): domain Eukaryota; kingdom Metazoa; phylum Chordata; class Actinopteri; order Centrarchiformes; family Percichthyidae; genus Gadopsis; species Gadopsis bispinosus. The sequence continues at coordinate 7,940 of JAVQJV010053673.1, forward strand.
CAAATCTTCTCCCGAGCTAGACAAGGATTTCTCTTCTATTTCCAGATTTCTTTATTAAGGAAATACATGTATATAGAGTATGTCTCGCCAATTTCTCCATGTGCGTGGACAACAAGAGTAACCCAGACAATGGCGGGAATATGCTTAAATGCACTTGGATTAGATTGTGTCTGTCTTGTGTCAGTCTGTCTATTTATCCTTCCTGCAGAGCCTGATGACTTCACAGACTGGCTCTCTGGTTTCTTGCTTTAGCTGGCAGTTCACACATTTTCACAAATGTAGTCTGCACTCATTGTGGGACTGCTGTCAGGCATCAGACAGGTCTGTGCACCTGCAGTCCTTATCCACAAATCCTATCTATTCTCTGCTGTGCAATATATTCTTAAAGGAAGGAGGCAAAAGTTACTATATAGCTCAAAGTTAAGTGTTTCAGTAAACTACTCATGTAAACCTGTGACAGAAAATATCCTCTTTTAATGGTGAACTAGGCTGTTTCCTGTAAAGAACCACAAATTGATACACTTTCAATTAATTTAATACAGTTTCATGCTAGGGTAGCATAACCTAAAATTCTTCTTGTCAGCAGTTTAGCTGGATATACAAAAATGTGCATTTGTATGTGCAAGTCAACATTTATGAAGAATAAAGTGTCCAATAATTAAAGAAAGATTAATAAATATTTATGTGGGTTTAAATGGAGCAGTACTTTCAAGAAAGTGTTACCTTTTATTTATTTGTGCATATTTGGAAAACACATATCGCACCACGCAGATGGTTTCTCTCTGTGAACACACTTATGAAAGAGGGCCAACTGTGATGGACACCTGCTCTGTAAGAAATTGCTGTTAAACTTTATGCAACTATGCCAAATGTGTCAAGGGACTGTAGACAGTGTGTGTTGCGCAAAAGGAAGATTCAGTATTGCCCAGGGTGGTCCAACCAGTTCCACAGGAAATAATTAAATACCAGAAAAAATAAATCCAAATCAGTTCCATCACATAGACTTTGGGCCCCACACGTAAACTAATTCAAATGTTTCACCCAAACCCGCTCTGGATTATGGTGCTGGGTATTACCCGACTCATTCTACAGCATGTCTACACTCATTTCTCAATCACTCCTGTTCCCAAAGACCTCAGCTTCTAAAGATCATCAACATCTGCTACTGTAGAAGTCCCAGCAGCCACCTCTCCTTTGTCTCTTCTGCATTCCACCACAGCAGAGACAGTTGCACCAGAGTTAGTTGAGCATGGTGTAATCTCACAGAAATGTGTTCAAATCCACTACAGTTTCATTCTCAATCTGATTAAGGGTAGAAAGTAATGTGTGTTTGAAAGTACACACATCTGCTTATCATGCGATTTACCGGGAGATTAATTTTCCTGTTTAGATGGCTTCTTTGATTTGATTTGATTTGATTTGATTCTTTTGTGTCTGACGAGAGTTGAGAAGGTGCAGAAAGAGGCATCAGTGGGTTGGTGAACTAAGACAGCTTTCCTTTCACTGTGTCTTCCCCTCCCCTCCCTCCACCCATTCATTCATGCGGCCTGCCAGACAAGCTATTAGTGTAATTCTTGGGTGTCAGCAAGGAGGAGTGGGACGCCTGTGCTGAAGGGTAAGTGAGGGGAGGCAGGAGAAGAGGGGACAAGGAGGATGAATGTTGAGGTGGTGGATGGGCAGAGGAAAAGAAACAGGTGGTGATGAAAATAAAAAAATCTGCGTGGCCAAAACCATGGGTGATGAGGCTGAAAGCTAACAACAGAAATCTTACAAACGTGTCAGTACATGAAATGGAAAGGAAGACAAAGACATGAATTAAAGGAAACGAGAGAGGAGAAGAGTCCACTGGATTGATGCAGCTGATGGATCTCAGCTAGTGTGCAGCGCTTTGATTTGATTTTTAACGCTCAGAGTTAAATAGGCTTGAACTTGGTGGAGTGAAAGAGTCAGTGAAGTGTGTGTGTGGGGGGGGGGGGGTAAAATGAATGATAAAAAAAAATGGGAAAAAGAATTACACAGATTAGTGAATAAATCGCAAATCACAAAACAGGAACCCCCATAGTGTCAGAGGCAGCATGAACTAAATAATGTAGCGCATGAGTGATACATTTCCATAATGTAGCAGGTGAGAATGAATGAAGCAGGGCTGTGCAACTGTAAGAGCAAAAAGGGGAAGATAAGAATCTCTGACGAGGTCAAAGCACAATATAGAGGCAAAAAGGGGAAGGCAAGAGCTGCAGATAACCGTCTCTTATACAGCCACAGCACAACAGTCTGTCACAGACCAGTAGAGAGATGGGACGCAGCCATACAACTCTTAAAAATAAATACAATTCTAAGAAAATAAATCAAACAAACAATAAGGATCCCAACCAGCGTACCTGGTAACAGCTTTAACATAAGAGGGTATAAGAGAAGAGGAAACATACAAGTCTGAAGATCTAAATGTAACATCCCAATCTGCCTGTATGTCTTTGATAATCTTGCGAGATTACTTCAGCAGATCCTCTAACAGCAATCGGTTATGAGACCAAAATGATGCCATGCCACTAAAACCTGTTGAAATCATTACTCATTTATCTGAAAAGACAAAAACTTGGATTTGTAGCAACTGTTGTGTTCTGAAGCTGCCTCCTTCTCCCTTTCTTTTCCTCCCTCCGCCCTCTCTGTTCTCCAGCTCATTTTCCATTGCTGCCTCATATCCACCGTTACAAATCCTAATTTCAATTTTTGTTCACTCACACATGCACAGACATGGAAAACACCTCACAACACCACACACTCTCACATATTGCCCAGTCATGAACGTAATGCAGTGTGGCGAAAGACACTCGTGCAAGCAACCGTAAATGTTTATGACTTCAAATGTCATAATATCTCTTTAAATGCAGCATGGCCTTTAGGCTCCTCAAACCTGTAGTAGATTCCCGGAAAAGAACATTTCTTAAATCACACTTAGTCATGAGGAGAGAGTCATATGAATACAATCCTGCATGTGCGTGTGTTTTGTATGTGTGTGAAAGTTTGTGCATTATAGCTGCCGTACACATCTGGAGAAGCATGTGGTTTGAATCAGACACACGCATGTGGACTGGCCTGGGTGGACAGATTCACCGTCGCAGAGTGAGGTCACAGTTAAAATGTGTGTGTGTGTGTAAGTGTAATACTGGACCCAGGAGGGACTGGATGTCTTAAAGACGTTAACATGCCAAGAGGACCCGGGTGTGTCAGAACAACAATCTACATCGACCTTTCGCCCGTGGCTAAAACTCATGTCTGTGTGTGTGTGTGTGTGTGTGTGTGTGTGTGTGTGTGTGTGTGTGTGTGTGTGTGTGTGTCTCTTACCATGTGATAGTTGACGATCTCCTGGAGGCGTTCTCCACACTTTTCAAGGCATTCCTTCAATGTTGAGAACACACACACACACACACACACACACACACACACACACAATGTAAGCACATATTATCTTTTCGGCATAAAAACACTTTTCTCTCTGTGTGTATACTGTACTGTCCACAAGTCATGATCTGGATCTGTACTTGCTATAATATAAGTTGAACACTGAATAGTTATTGAATGTGAAACAATTATGTCTCTACTGCTTCACCCCAAAGCTGCCGGGGCGACACCCGTGCCGACAGGAAATCTAGTCCAAATGTTTTCCTAGAAGAAAACCATAAAGCCTGGTTTCAGATCTCTCAGCTTCCAGCCATGTTAACTGTCAGCATAAACATCTCCTGTCTGCATGCGGCCACATCTGTCGAGGTTAAAACAGCTGGATGACTCTGTGCCCGGACAATACTGTTTATACTACTCTGGCATTATTACTCATGTGGGGGAATCACAGGAATGTCCTAGCAAAGATAGATGAGCGGCCATTTGTTGAGAAGCCGACCTTCAAACATCCCTGAGCGAATGTACAGATCTGAGCTCAGTTTTTAAGGCAGTGCTACTTCCGCTCACCGATATCGTCTCCTCCTTCTTGCACTGCTGGGACAGGTCCTTGATGCCGTTGACAAAGAGCTTGTTGGCGCTGACGTAGGCCCTGCCGGCCTCGATCATCCCGCTGCACAGCTTCACCAGCTTGTCGGGGGGGGCAGGCATACACACACACACAATGTCAATTTAAATGCTCAACAACAACACTGTCTATTTAAAGTGTCACATGTTTTAAGGCTAGGATATTAATAGTTACAGCGATGACGTAAATCAAAGAAGATCAAAATGATTGTTAGTCACAGGAGGACGCTCACATTTACAATAATCCTCATGTCTGTATCTGGGACAGCGTAGGCATTATTGGAGATAGTGTGTCTGGCATCTGAATGAGAAGTGACTATTTATTAAGCTTCGGGAACAAAGGCAACGCCTTTAACACATCCCATTTCCACACAAAAGCATTTGAACACACTTTGACTCAGAGTCTTGACCCTCCTTCCCCCGGTTCCCTTCTGCCTTCCTGCCACCAGCTGACACCAGTCCACCATCATACTCCTCCATCCATCCATCCACGACCTGATTCCTCCCCTCCACCCTCACTCCCATCCCTTCATCCCTTCATATTTCATTAGTCGATCCACTATCCTGTATAAAGCAGTGGTTCTCAGAGTGGGTGATGAAAAACAGAATCAATGTAAGATGTCATGTGTGCGTGTTCCTGTGCATGCTTTTTGTCCTTGAAAACATGCAAGCTAATTTTACTTTTCAACAAAAGCTATAGAAATACATTTAAATATTTGGCAAACTTAATGTTTATTTAGTGTTTATTTTAAAGGTCAACATTATCTGCAAATCTGCACACAGAGAGCACATGGCCTAAAGACGAAAAGCTAAGCCATACACAAAGTTATCTCGATTCATCCTGAGGGTAACATGGCCGTCTGTACCAAATCTCTAAATCCAATAGTTGTTGAGACATTTTCACCACAAATGTCAGCCTCATCATGGCGCTAGTGGGAAGGTCAAGGGGTCAAAGTCAGTGGCATCCTCTGGGGACCATGAATGTCTGTGCAAACCTTCAAGGGAACCCATCTAATAGTTTGGGTTATATTTTATTCTGGACCAAAGTGGTGGGCTGACCAACTGACACACCAACATTGGTGTCCCTAGAGCGTGCTTAACAATCACTAAAAACGGGATGCCATCTTTTACAAAGGCTTGCCACTGCTGTAAAGTGTGAACATTTCACACTGAAAATGTAGGCAGTCAAATAAAATGGCAGAAAGTAATATAGTGCACATACTGTTTAGAAGGTAGCAAACAGTGCGATTTCAGCCAGATGAGAGCAAAATCCTAATTGTGTGTATATACGGTACATAGTACGTGTATATTACCAGATGCAGACAGTTCACAGCGATGGCATGTGCTCCTTTAAACACCGCATAAACTGGCAACCGCTACGCTTTCCCACTTTATGGGTTATATGATAAGCTACAGGGTGGTGCACTGTCATTACCACTGCACTGATGCAGCTGCGTGGACTACAGAATCAGAGCACATGTGTGTTGGTGGTGGTGGGGGCATGCAAAAGAGAGGGTGCAGTAAACCTGTAATTATCTCAATCGGTGCAGGAGTTCCCAAGGTTGTCGCTACGTGAGTGTGGTTTTCTGGGTGGCTGACAGTAAGACTTTTTACCCTTCAGAGGCCAGAGATGAGAAACTAGACAGTGAGGACTGAAAACTGCGCCATCTGTGAATTTGATTTGCACAGTGTGCACACTCTGTATGTGTAGATGTAGTTTTTCTGATGTGCATCATACCGTATGCATGTTTATGCTCCAGTGTACAGGACTGACACTGTTGTCTGCCCAGCTGCTGCTCCCAGGCTGGTCTGACAGCATATCTGTCAACATACTGGTTGAAAAGAGAGAATCTGATCTCATCGTGTGCTGTACTGAGCCCCCAGGGCCTGAGCACGGCCACTAGAGGCACAGCATGCGTGTCAGGATTTGTTGATTAATGGGCTGGAAGAACCACAGGGGTCCACTCCGAGTCAAAATGCCACATTACCACACGACAGACCTTTACACCTTTAGACCTTGACAGACAATTACAGTGTTGGTCAATGAGGTGTGAGAGGGGCATTTTCAGTTTTGGGTTTATACTGTAGACAGTTATGCCAGTGGTGGTTTGTAGATTAATAAGTAAAACGCTATAAATTACAAAATTCCAGTACACTAGCAGGGGTTGAAACCATTACAATGAGCAGCATTGAATGTTTCCTCACTGGTCAGCATCACTACAGGCAGGTTCAGCTGTCACCTGGCTCATAAATGTTCTCCTCTAAGAGCTTTCATTGCTGGCAGAAAGTCCTCAGGCAGCTTCGGATCATCCTGACAGAGCAGTCTGAGGACCCCTGCTGAACAGAACAAATCACCCTGATGGAAAGCCCCCACCCTCCGACCCTGGCCATCTTTCAATGGTGTTGAAATGGAGCTCAAAGTTCAATGGAGGGTCTTGACCTATTGGGGGCAGAAATAATCTGAATGTGTGTGTACATGTTTTTATGTGACAGGGTGGACATTTGTTCGAAATGTCAAAGCGTCGCCTGTGGGTTCGCCAATTCAAGAGATGGCGTTGTAACAGTGACTAGGCTGCAGCATCACTTAATGACTTTACACAGGTCGTTCATGACGATCCAAGATGGACTGTGTGCTTGTCAGTGATCTCACTTTGAACATTATATTGATGAACATTATATTGATATCACTTATGTACATACATTTTATTGCTTCTTTTGCACTTCTGGTTAGATGCTAACTGCATTTCGTTGTCTCAGTACGTGTACTCTGTGCAATGACAATAAAGTTGAATCTAATCTA
>JAVQJV010053681.1:0-11382 GCA_036024995.1 Gadopsis bispinosus
GCTGCAGCGAGGAAACAGAGGAGAGGCACAGTGGCGTTAGACTACATTAGAACAACGTGAGCTTAATAAGTAACGTAGCTACACATGAAGGGTACCGTACACTATTGCACTACCTCCTATTACTATAATTTAGACCTGTGGTTGCTGACCTGTGGGTCTGGGCCCCCCAAGGTGCTGCAAGAATGGGAGTATGGCCATGTACTCTCTCACACTGCTGCACAACCCTTCCCCCACAATGGACACTTGTCACCCCGTATCTGAGGCAAGTAATACCACCTCGCTGCCTCTGCCACGTAGATGACTTACCCGTCCCAGGCAGGCAGTCACGGCCTGCTATGAAGAGTTTGTAGCTGCAAGCCTTTTCTAACACCTGAGGCAACGTGTGAAGGGCAAACATCTCCACTGCCTTGCTGAATCCGACAGCACAGGGCTGTGGGTATGCCACATAGGCATCATACAGCTTCCCATCCAAATCTGACACAGGAAAAAAAAGAAGAGCTCATTATGGGTATTTTCAGCGATGGTCATTTTGCTCAGGTGAGGAAAATGGCTTTCAACCTCAAGTGCATCAAAAAACAGAAGGTGACTGCAGTGTGCACCATGTGTAGGAATAAGCACGTTCTATGGTTGAGAAAATTTAGTTCCAAAGCAAAGGGCTACTGGGCCTTTTTGAAAAGGGGCAGAGACACCTGGAGTCATGTAAACTGTGGCAGTCGAGCATGTAACAAATACCTTCACAGTTTACAGGACTGCTGTGACTCATGAGTGTTTGTATTCGTCTCTGTTGCTCAGTGTTCTTCGTTGTGCTGTTCATGCACCATTTTGCTGTGAAATCTTACCTTTATTGGTATAGAGGACTGGAAACGCTCTCCTAAACCACAGCACGATATCAACCTTAAAAAGGTAGTAGATGATGACACTGATCATAAAGAGAACCATCACCCCACCAAGCACAAATCCAATGGGAAGCATGATGTTGGGATCTGTAGAGATGAATATACAGATGAGACACATTTCTAAAACATTTAAAATGTTATTGCATGGCTCCAATTGTGATAATATAATGAGGTATTTCAGCATTTGTGAAAATTGTATTCACTTTCGTACAGCTCTTTACAGTGGTTTCCGAGGGCTGGCTTGGGTGAGCCCTGAGTCCCCCCTTAGTTATGCTGCTACAGTGGTCTCTCTCTCTCTCCCTCTCTATGAGTGTTTCTACCCCTGTAGCTGTGGAGACTGGATCTGGGGTCTGGATCTATGGGGTCCGGTTGCGTGGATGCTGACCGCCTGCTGCCCCTTGCTCTGGCTGAGCGGCCGCTGCTGCTGTTACTGTTCTTATTATTAGCGTTGTTGTATTGCTAATACTATTGGTTGAGGCAGATGACCGCCCACCCAGAGCCTGGTTCTGCTCAAGGTTTCTGCCTGTTAAAAGGCAGTTTTCCTTGCCACTGGTGCCTTTTGCTTGCTCATGCTGGAAATGTTGGGTCTGTACATAGAGTTGGTCTAGACCTGCTGTATATTAACAAGTGCTATGAGATAACTTTGTTATGATGTTCCTTTTGTAATGATTGTGTATGGGCCGTGGCCGGCTTTGTTGACACCAAGAGTTTGCCTCTACTGTAAGTGTCTTTTAATGAGTGGGGAGGAAAAGTGTCAACCTACACCCTCTACTGGCCATCTTTGTACCAGTCAAAAAATTTAGATTTTTTATTTGTTAAGCAAAAATGCCAAAACTTCAGTTTCCACCTTCTCAAATTTGAATATGTGCTGGGTTTTCTTAGTTTTCTGTGGTTTTTAAACTGAGTGTCTAATGGTTTTGGACTCTTAGATGGATAAAACAATGTCACGTGACAAGTTGGTCTTTCATCTAAAGTTTTCATATGGTAGTTTATGTATCATATGTGTGTTTTTACCTGCTGGTAGCAGAGTAAAATATCCCTCAGGAAGGCCCCTGGCGCTGTATGCTCGACAAGTGTAGTTGATGTGGAAATCCTCCGCCCTCAGCTCATTAAACATCAGCAGTCGCTCCAACCACACACCTTTACTAGGAACATCTTGGCTCCACATACTGGTGAGGACAGACAGGAGAAAGGTAATGGCTACAAAATGTGACACCACTAATCTGAAAAGGATTTTAAAAAAAGGGAACTTCAAGGTAATTCTGCAGCAACTCTTTAAGCCCACTGTTTAAAAAAGCATGCATGCTCCAAAAGGGAAATTCTCCACATGGAGTTGAAATGAAGAAATAAAATCTCAGATTACATGAAAATATCAAGACAGCGATACTACTTTAAGAACCTCTGGTGACGAAAATATTTCTGCAGACAAAAAGTTAACATATAGCCTTGTCAGTTCTACAGAACCGTGTGATTTATGTCTTACGCATCTCATAAACTTTAAAATTTTTCTTGTCAAACCCCCAAAACAGCAGCTTAAATAAATAAAAGGAAAGGTAAGGTTGCTGACCGTTGTTCTGACGTGTAGACGCGGTCAGATGGGTTGGAATTGAGAATGAAATTGCCTCTGACCAACCAGACGATATCAACTAAGGGCCTTCCAACACCTGGCACAAACACTAGGCACTGCGTACTGAAGTTGGACCCTAAACACATTTGCAAGAACAACACATTATATATATCAAAACCATTCCTCTTAATCTATAAACCTAAATTTAAAGTTTCTAAATAGTTGCCAAATAGTGTTTCTCCAACAGACTAATACGCAGCAGATTTATGTCCTTAAGGGGCCTCAGACCCTGGCGGGCATTCAGACCAAAATTAGCGCTGTGTTTGTGTGAAGCTATGTTACAGGTGCCAGTGAAAAACTTCAATTTGATGATCCAGAAAGTCTACTTTAAATAACGCAATCATGAGTTTCCAAGCTTATCCAGCACTATGCAGTGGTTTATAACCCAATGAGACTTTTATTTTCTCAACTCTGTAAACGTATCACAGCTACCGCCATTTCACACAGAATGCCACAGTTCATGTTATTCTACCTGAAATGTGCATGTATTTACTCACCCTGCAGTACCAACAAGTGGTGTACCTCAAATGAATGAGACTGTGTTTTTCGACACAATGCAAATGTTGGTCTGAATGAAACCTGAGTCCGTTTCAACAATAGACATTTAAACTGCAAATCCCCACGTTTCTCCGAATATGCTGCAGATGTGGACTCACCCATCGGTGCCTTGAGTATTTCACTGGCTGGTTCACGCACTTGTGGAACCAAAGAGTACTCCACTGAAAAGAGAACACAACTTGAAATACAGTAACAGAGGTTGAGGTTGTCTAATCACAGAAATAAAATGTATATATTTGTGTACCAAAGAGATGCCAGCTCTCTTTGCAGCCCCTGTTGTCAGCTCTGTTGTCAGTTAGGGTCATGGGAATAAATTCCACCTCTTGTCAGCCTGCTGTAACCTTTGCTGTGACTGTGTTGTGTTTTGTTGTTGGGAAACAGCGAGCAGGTATCTCCGTTATTACCTGTGACCCATGCGTCAATCGTCTCCGACACAGATCCTGTGATGCCACCGAGAGTGAAGGTCAAGGTACAGGTGTAGGAGCTGTTGTTTTGAGGTTCCACCCCGTCAATCTTGAGGTTGGTCGTATCCCTGTAGGTATACCTGTCTGTCCCATCCACTATGGGGTCACAACCCTAAGTGAGGAAAGGAAACCTAAAAGTCAAGCTTTTTACAATGACGATAAGTAAAAGAGCACACTGGATCACTTTTTTTGGGGGGGAATACCCAGACTTGGTTTGCGAAGTAGCCAAGTCCAATTAAGATGGACTGCTCGACAGTTCTAGGGAAAGGCATAAGACTTCCCCTGCCTTCAACAACTCTCATGATATGTTATAGTAGTAATCCACTGAATCAAATTAATAAATCTCCATTTAATTCCTCTGTAATCGACAGAAGAATAGATAGTTAACATAAGTAGTGATGGCCACCATGGTGAACAGACAAAGAAAACACCGCCACCTACATAAAGTCAAACTTAAAGGAAGTTTCCAACAAAAAGAGAGCTCGACATATCAGCAGTAGATAGTAGTGAAAGTCACAAACATTTGTATTAATGTAGCTTGGAACTATATTAAATTAAGTATAATATAGTAATATTAATGTTTAATTTTCACCAGTGTTGAATCTTATATATATTGGATAAAGTGAACCAGTTTGTGTAATTTAAGACTCTTCAAAACTTCCTCATGTTATTATGTCTGTATAGATCTGGCTCAGAAAAACTACTCTACAACATCTGGGTTATAGTTTAATGATATATTTATGTCAGTGCTCAACAAGACATTCCCATAACTCACTCTGTACCACTTGATGGAGGACGGTATGTCGTAGCTGTCCAGTTTATTTATATAATCCTTCAGAGGGCAGTACAGAGTGTCAGTGACTCCCTTTGTAAGTGTTTGACCAATTTTCCTTGGCCTTCCACACGCTCCAGCAACTGGCAGGTCCACTACCAGCCTGGTGGCCTGCCTGTAGCACCGAGAGGGAGTTCTGTAGACGATGAAAGGGAAAATTATTATCATTGGTAATGTATTATTGTATTCTTTGTTCATCTTCAAGAAATGTTCAGGCTACAATCTGCTCCAGACATGACATGAGTGCGGGACTTCTACATACAAACAAGCTGTTGCCAAAGGAGCTCACGCAATACTGACCAAGCTTATCACCACCAGGTAAACCTCTGCATTTTGCAGTTTTTAAATTTGGTATCTGTGAAAATTCCAGCGCTGGCAAGCCGGTAGTAATGCATTTTACATCAACCGGCAGTGATTGGTTTGCCACAGAGCCATGTAGACAGAGAGTTGCGTCAACAAAAGTTCAAAATGCTTAATCGTTAAAGAGGAGGTTCTACATTTTCAGTAGTAGACTGTCTACAGTGTAGGAAATACTGACAAACAAACACATAAGTACTGCTGATGTCACCGTACCTCAGTATGCTGACATAGTCCCCGTCGTCTTCCAGCCTGACGCTAAGAAACCACAGAGTCTCCCTGTACACCAGGAATCGACCGGTCTGGTTATTAATTTCTCGGCCCGTCTTTGAGTTGCACCAGATGATGTTGTAAGGGACAGCTGTGAAGTTGAAGACGTCTGGAGACACCAGGGTGCTATTCAGCATAGCCATTTCCCCAGGAACAGAGAAAACCCTCCCAAACTGGAGCTTGTAGTTGGTACAGTTCTCTGCAACACACACATCAGTGGAGAATGGATTCATCATTTATTCAGCCATTCAACACGGATAGAGCTCTGAGCAAACATGTCAATGTCAATTTGGGAGTTCTCCAGCAAGAAATAATTGTTTTGCAGGAAAGGCTAGGTAATTCATTTTATTCAACATTTCAGTCATCCGAATACTGTGAATCTTAATCTGCAGCAAACCTTTCTTTTATATCTTAATGCCTTTCTGTCGTAAAGCGCTTTGATTTGCCTTGTTGTTGAAAGGTGCCATACAAGTAAATTTGCCTCAGGCTCAGAAGGTAGAGCCGGTTGACCACATGGTTGTGATGTAGCCATTCATCATTTTTCCTTTCCTTGTTGCTGGATCTTCTTTTCTGGCAATCGACCAGCAGCTCAGGGAGTTAGAGCTGCCCAGAGGACGTCATGCCTGGCATCCAGTGTTTTTCCATGCTGCTCTATGTCACTGAGAGCAATGCTTCCAAGTCTCTGTCAGCTGAAGCTAAAAATATTTGTTTTGCTTTGTTCCCACCATATACTTATGAGAAAACCAAGGTTGCAGTGAGGGTTTAATTGGTGCACCATAATATATAATGTGTATATATGGTATACATTATATATAATACACATTAGTAGTGAAGCCTGCAAGCCTACAGATTCGGGTTTTGCTAAATGTGTCTCGCAGCTTCCCACTATGACCACCATTTGCCATTAATGGTCAATGAGCTGCTGAGGAGTTCAGTGCCTTGTGAATTAATCAGGTTCACTTCGTCCACTCTTGCTCAGCAGCTAGAACAAGTCAGTCCTCACAAAATATACTGTTCAGAAAAATTAAAGGAACACGTTGAAAACACATCAGATCTCAATGGGAAAAAAATTCATGCTGGATATCTCTACTGATATGGACTGGGTAATGTGTTAGGAATGAAAGGATGCCACATTGTTTGATGGAAATAAAAATGATCAACCTACAGAAGGGCTGAATTCAAAGACAACCTGAAAATCAATGTGAAAAAATGATGCGGCAGGCTTAGTCCATTTTTCTGAAATGTCACTGCAGCAACTCTAAATGGTCCTCAGTCGTTTGTATGGCCCCCACGTGCTTGTATGCTGCCTGACAACGTCGGGGCTCCTATTGAGACGACAGATGGTGTCCTGGGGTATCTCCTCCCAGATCTGGACCAGGGCATCACTGAGCTCCTGGACAGTCTGAGGTGCAACCTGGCGGCGTCAGATGGACCGAAACATAATGTCCCAGAGATGTTCTATTGGATTTAGGGGCCAGTCAATGGGATCAATTCCATCATCTTCCAGGAACTGCCTGCATACTCTCACCACATGAGGCCGGGCAATGTGGTGCACCAGGAGGAACCCAGGACCCACTGCACCAGTGTTGGGTCTAACAATGGTGCTGTTGTCAGCAGTTGCAGTTCCACTAGTGGTCACAAGGTGGCGATAAAATAAAGATGCTAATAGGCAGGGTACATGGAACACCATAACCAAATGACTGGCATAATGTACAGAACATCTGTATAGGCTGGAAGCTCTAGAAGTTTTTATGTAGTTCTTTAAGAAAACAGTGCGACTCTGCTCACCCTGTACAAATCCTGTAGCGATCCCATATAGCCCGAGGAAAATAAGAATGCTTCCCAGTGTGGAATGCAGGCCCATGGCTGAAAAACACACATATAAACAATTAGAAATGAATGTGTACAACAAGCTAGAGTGAAAATGCTACTGGAGAAAAAGCTACAACAGCCTGAAATCATGACAAACAGCTGGCAACTTACTGGAACACTTGTGTAAAATTGACAGGTCGCAAGAGGCTTTACAATACAGAAATAATTAGTTTTCTTTCCCCGTTAAGCCAAATCCTGCCTAAAATGTCCAACAATATGTCTGTCACTTCCTCTCTCTGCTTCTGCCTTCCCCTATCTCCCCTACCTCTCTCCCTCAGACATAGATGACCAATGTTCCGGTATTTTAAGAGTCATCTGTGTACAAACCTCACACAAACGCTGCGTAATGCTGTGGAACTGGAAGGAGGCCCAGAATTCCTGAACACTGCTTTTAATGCAAGTCAATGTTCCTACTCAGCCTTGCCTGTAAATCTAGCGAATACTGTGAACCCTCAGGGAAATCTGGCGTGCTTTTTGCCTCAGACCTCTACAACTACTACAGTTGCTGTGCTGGTTCGAGTTTGTCACGTCTTTCTCCTCCAGAGTAATAACTGTGCCGTAGCAATTTATAAATTGGCAGCATTTAAACAGGTTATACTGTATATTCAAACCACATTGTGATTACATTTTCAATAAATGTTTGTGAAAATATGAACTTGTGTGTGTGTGTGTCACAGTGAATACATGAATACCCTTAACTTTGGGTATTTCTAATTAACAGTGGTATTTGTTCCCTATCCTCTAAATATTTCATGTAGGTGTTTTTTATATTTTAAGTTACACTTGGTCTCCAGTCCAGTTACATTCACTTTTTTTTCAATGGGTGGCTCCAATGTGATTAGCAGCAATGTGACATTTTCTGATGTACACATATGTCAGTTTTGTTTTAGTCTGTTAAACAATGTGTGGGTCAAAGTATACTTGCTGTTATAGATGCTTGTTCATTTTGGTGAAAGGTTGTGAAAACTGAAAGACAACCACACTGCTGAGGTTAGGACTAAGTTATTGGTATGTTACTTTTAGGAAAATAAAAATATTTTTTGGTACTTAATAGTTTTGATATTTGGTGTTACAGATAAAATGCAGCCAGGACCAAAAGGCTATAGAGATTTTATACCTACCCTTAATTGTGGTACCAAATAGCAATTTAAGGGGAGTAAAAAGTTAGTTTAAGTCCCCGACAGGATGTCGGGCAAATGTTTTTTTTAAATCTATTAGTAGTTTAGCTTTTGAAATCATGCTAAAATCCCATATCTTCTATCAAAAAATACTGAGGTTACAATATAACAAACAAAAATCAAGCATTTGAGAAACTTTCTTTTAGAGGATTTCAACCACTTCTGGATGTTGTTAAGGGATCCTTAGTCTTGGGAGCATTTAGGCAGCATAGTTGTACTCTGGGACAAGCCCGGGCAGAAAGGAACGTGGGAACAGCTCAGCCGGTTCAGCACCCCGTGGTACGGGGGAGTAACACATGGGCGGCTGAGATGAACAGAACTGACTGAGTCACATGATGGAAAGAAAGGTCAGGCAGGTGATTTTTCCCTCGCAACCGGAGGGCTAGAAGTGTTAGTGGATGGCTGTGTAATAGGCTGAGCAGTGATTCAGACAGTGATGTGGTTTCTCCTTTTGTTTACCAACGGTTGGATGACAGCTAACACATGTTTTGTTTTTATTTTATGTTCTATTGGTACAGCAGTACAATGGCTGTTTACCACTCATCTTTAATATTTCACTTTATAGCACCTCTTCTTGACTTAACCCCCACATATATTACTAATACGCTCTTACATGTTACCTAAATAATAACAAGATCGCAGTCTTGATATAGTGCCTTTTTATGTCCACATCTAGTTTTTTAACCTTGAGGTTACCAACACTGACACTACTACTCGAACATGAAGATTCAAATTGCAGTTGTTTACAGACAGCAGTGTAGGTACCATGTGTTTTTTAAGAGTTTATTTTTGTTATTTTAAGAGAACGGAGCCAACGCATCAAGGACACGCATCAGCTTCTAATCTACACTGGCTATTTCCCGAGTTCAGGGGCTGGATCCTCTGAAGGACCTGGCCCATGAAGGAACTGAAGGCCAGGCTGAACCTGTTCCACCCCCACACACATGGGACAGTCTATAGCCTCCTAAAGATCACAACTAATAGTGCATTCGAGAATCCCGTTGCAACTTGTAAAGTCAGAAATGTACTGGCTTTACTCAGGACATTTGCATCTTTGAAGGACAGTGAAGTTTATGTCTGTCTGTCAGTATTTACATCCTGTAGCAGATTTAAGTTAGCTGAAGACCGCCTGAATGCAAAAACCTTGAATAATGTCATGTGTTCACTTGGTATTTTCCACCTTTACAAGTTGACAAGGATTATCTAAAGGCTCCATTATAAAACAGGTCTGCAGAGGACACACCTTTTCTATACCTAAAAGAAGGCTACATTTTTTTAGCTATATTTAAAGGAGCCTTTGAAATGGGACCAGCCTTGTGAGCATGTTTCACTTATTTGGTCTAGAAATTTGCTTTTTGGAGGATCCAGCCTCTGGAATGTCAGCAGTTGTGTTGAGCTACTGTGTCGGATTTGGAGGAAACTGCTGGATTCCTTTAAAGCACAAAACAAGAAGAGGATTCTTCTCCTCCAGAGAAAACAAGGCTGCAGATTCTGGTGGCAGCAGATGGTGTAAGGAACAAAATGCTGATGTGTAAATATCATTACCAATGTGCTTATCCTCTGCAGGGAGGGGGAGCATGAACAGGAAGTGGCAAGGCTGCTGGGAAATGTGGTAAATTTTAAACATGTTTATTAAAGCAATAACTGCTCTTGCTCTATACATTTTAAATAGAGGCTGATAACCATCTCCAACATGGTGTTTCCTGTTTGTAAGACATACACTTGGGATTAATTTGACAAAGTGATATGTTGTCAACCGCGGCCTCAGGCAGTGTTGTAGAAAGTGCTTGCATGGAAGAAACTAGACAAGAACTGTTGGGAAATGGGCCTCACTAACGGAACAAATTTGTGCAATGTTTGCTTTCACTACAAAAAACTGACAGAAAGGAAGAAGTGTCCATTTATGTCTGTTTGCATTCGGTTCAGTGGTAGTTGGGAGTGATGGCCAACAAATCTGCTCAGTCAGGTGAACTTTGTCCATCTGTTTGTGGGACAACGGTTGCGACACAGACTGAAGAGTGACCACAGGTCCAAGGTTGTGACAACATGAACATCTACAGAACGGATAACAATTTGACAAACAACATGGAGTCAATGTTTTTATTGTCAACTCCATGTTATGTTGGTCACTGAAGATAGTTAATTTAATCTATTGTAATAACTTAGTTTGAGTATGAAAACAGTGCACATATCAAACGGAGTAATGCTACAACAATGTACAATATATAGTCGCAAATCATTACAATTAAAGGTTGAGCTGGAAACAGACAGTGATGTGGGGAGCAACAATAGCAGTGTTTTGATCGTAGCAGTGGTTTAATGCAGTCCTGGTATGAGTCATCATAAGCATGATGATTCCAGTCATGATTCAGTGACAAAACAAAAGTGGGGCGGCGGCAGCAAGATGTACTTTCACCTGCTGTTCTATTAAACAGCTCACACTGAACAACTAACAAACTGTGCACAAGTGGAACAACTCTAAACTCTAGACTCTAGATTTTCTGTCTTTCCAGATTCTCCATGTGGTCCACTGAGTCTCATTTTCTCCCCGGCACTACAAATCATTTTAGAGATTTTATCAATTCAATTCATGAAAACCCTGCAACACTATTTATTATTATTAATAAATGTATTAATCTACATTCGAATTGCAATTATATTGGGGCGGCAACTAACAGTTATTTTCATGATTGGTTTAACTGCTGTTTGTTTTCTTGAATAACTGAGTCATTGTTTTGATGAAATGTCAGAATGAAATGTCAGAAAATTGAGAAAAATGCACATCACGATTTCCCAGAGCTCAAGGTGCCATCCTTGCTCTCTTTTTGAATCCAACCAGAAAGTCTTCAGTTTAGTATCTGATAACATTTTTGAAGAATCTGGTGAATGTTTGCAATTTTTTTGCTCGAAAAATGACTAACAATGAATCCATTACCAAAATAGTTTTTAATTTAAATGATTTAATTTTCTGTCCATTGAACAGTCGTTGTATGGACCAGTCATTTCTGCTCTGAATGATATAAAACGGAGCAGAAAATCTTCACTCTGGAGGAGCTGGTCCAAGCGACAATAAAAGTATTTTGGCTTGAACATTGACGAGTTTAATCTGAAGCTGCTCCATGTAAGCTCTACAGCTCAATTCATCCTTAAAATATTTCTTGGCAATGTTTTAACCCATTTAAATGTGCAAAATGTGTTTGGTCTTCACTAGGTTTCAGATTCCTCTGTCTCAGATTTAATTTAATCTCAACTGAATTTGGTTTTTGACTGATTTGAACTCATAGTTGGTCCAATCTCTCAAAAGTACTTAAAACAATAGCCTCCTTCC
>JAVQJV010053686.1:0-11794 GCA_036024995.1 Gadopsis bispinosus
TGGTATATTTTTGATAGGATAAATCCTGTCAATTGTTATTCCAATCAAAACCCTCTTGGGCTGTCTGAAACAATATAAAACCAATATTATAATATATCGGTTTAAGTTGAAGTGCAGAATATGCCTGCTCAAAAATGTAATTTCTGTGTATGTAGACGTTGGTGAATGTACTGATGCAATACAGCACAAAAACAGGGGTGATTTTAAAGTTACTGGAATACTACACCTTTTGTCGAATTTTCTTTTCTTTGGCTCCCAGCCACAACACATCCATGATTTAAGAGCAGGGGGCTGCCTGTTCTAGAACACAAGTAACTTCATCCTCATCCCTGTCTAGCACCTGAAACAAGAGTATTTTTTGGCTTTATCTCAATTTAATGTTTAAACCGTACACAAAGCTAAACAAATAATACTTTCTTTTTTTTTAATATCCCTAAGCGATGACGACAAAAAAGCCTTGTAGATGAACTGAAAACGGCAACACAACTGTACATTTTGTCTGTCCTGCATGGAGCACTTTAATGTTCCTGGTCTTAGTCCGTTTATTTGTGATGTCACCTTATAAGACTGCTTTGAAACCTGTATTCACACCACAATGAGATTTCATCTATTCCAAATGCATACGCCTGTAAATACAGTCTGAACATGTCATTGACTGTACGGACACTTGGGGCAACGTTTTGTGCTTAGTCAAAGTAATTAAACATGGAATTACTGAAGTTGATGAGTCATGTAACGGTGTCATTGAGACTGAGTTTACCACCAGCTTCCTGCAATTCAGAAACTGAAATTTGTCAAAGGACATTAACAAATTCACCTGATTTATCTTCATTGAGTTCAGATTCCTAAAAATGGTGGGACTCTGCAAATAGATCACGGATGTATCGATGGCAGTCTTGCTGTAATGGACTACTTTAGGATGTTAGGACTGTAGTGTGTAACTTGTGAGAGGTGTAACATAGTCTGTGAAACAGAATGACACTTAGAGTACTGCTCGCTATTTCTGATTGTGTCTGGTTTATATTAGGCATGTCTGCCATTGTGTCTGCTGTTGCCTCTTGTTATGGTTGCCATGACATGACTGGGTGACTCGACTGATACTGGATCACTGCTTCAACCTTGCGTGTAAATTGACATACAATTACAGGACTGAGACACTTAAGGGAGAGAACTTGAAGAAAAGGGATTATGTATGCATGACAGAAAACAGCACAGCTTTTAGGCTACTCAGAGCGATCTGATTAAGAGCACATCACTGAAGCACTGTCCAAATGCATTTTAATGGTGTCAAATGACCATTCTAAATATGCTGTACATATACACTTTTTGCCAAAACAATAAAAAAAAAATGGTTTATTAGAGGCCTTGTCTGGGTGTGTGCATTACTTGGCTACTGTCTGAGTTCCAGGTAGGACAAGGGCACGTGTCCAAAGGAGTCACTCTAATATCTGTAAAATATGTTCTTAAGTCCATTAAAGTTAACACGGCAGGGACACACTGGAGGATGGTAGGCAAGCCTAATTATTGCTAAATTTGTAAAGGGCTTTCAACCTCAACACTGCCAGTCTTTTAAAGTTCAGTTTACGATATCCGCGGCCACTAGATGTCGCAATAGAGCACTAGCATCCCGGATCAAAACAAATGGGCACATTGGCCACACCTGCCCGAAACGGCTGTTTATTCTCCTCAAAGCCACCAAAACGCTCATTTTACCCTGCAGACCACTGTGGAAACGCTTCAAACTGCACTGAGCCTTCTTGCTGTTACAGTGCGGCGGGGGGCTCGCATGCTCCAACGTGCGTGCGCGGCCGGACAGGCTACCAAAACAGGACAGAGCAGCTCAGGGTACAACCATCAAGAGGCGTAGACGCCATGCGAGGGCCGTAACATTTACGCACGAGCAGAATAAACGTGGTAGCGGTTTGAATTGGCGAAGGAAGAAATTTATCAGCTTCTTAATGTGTTCTGGCCATTATCTGGTCATCTGCATGGAGAGGTGTATTTCCAACTTGCAGACACTAATTGTTTTCCCCCCTACATGCCACAATCTGCTACAGTGGCAACAGTCAGAGCAGATATTTACTCTCCACAACATATTCTGGTTTGAAATGCTCCTCCACACACACAGCAAGTGTTAACAGGGCTTGTTGCTCTTCTTCCGTTCTGCTTCACTGATTCAAACAAACCGCCACCATGATCACTCTGCACATGCCCAGGTCGTGTGTACTTCTTGGCTGGCACTAACCAGCTAAGAAGGCAGTTAGTGTGGCCGAAAACGGCACACTTAACTTGAAGTAGCAACAACTGCAACTCACTGTTTTGCAACTTCAAAATTACTCTCACCAAAGTGGATTGGCAGCAATAACATTCCTGTAAACACTCTGGATTCCTGGATTTTTTCTTCTTCTGTGAGCTGATGTTATGTTAACCAGAGCTCCATTGGTTATCCAAGTGTTCAAAGAAATAAAGCCAGAATCTGTTGCTTCTGTCAAGAAATAATATTTATTTATCATTACATAATCACTCAAATGTCCTTTTATAGCAACTTTCTTGCCGTCGGTTGACTCTGGAGCTGGAACTGTCCTTTTGGTGAAGAAATGTATCGATGTCGATAAGCCACAACCTGCAGCATCTGCAAGTGACTCATTTCAGCACCCAACCACAAGCCTTCAGTGACCACTAGACCACTATCACTGATCCAGCACCAGGATGGTTTTAATTAAGGTTTTGCAGCTACCTGTTGTGCCCTCTCCTCTCTGTAGCCTTTGAGCAGCTGGTTGATGAGAGTGAGTTCATTCTCTTTTTTCACAGGATAGAGAGGCGGGAAGGGGTTTCCTTTGAACTCCAGGACAGCCATCTTAGCTCTGTCCAGGTTCGGTCTGTTGGGGAGGCGTGCCATCCGTGTGTAGCCATTTGACTGAGTCTCAAACCGTGGTGCAAGGACCTTGAAGAGCTTTGGGACCAGATAATTTTCCTGAAGAGAAGAAGCAGACTCAAACTAAACAACTCCACATCAACTGTTTTACATTCAGAGGGACACAGCGTCAAACTTCAAACAGTTGAGAAAAGCTGCAGACACGTACCGTCAGCCAAAAACTGGCCATTTTCATCGCCTTCTCATCAGTGTCTCCCTTTTTGGCATAGTCCACCAGCTGGAAAAAAGAAACAGGAAGACACATGCAGTCAGACTCATTTTGTGTGCAAGAAAGAGCAGTTGAATTCAGAATATATGTTGTTAAACGGTCTTCATATGAAAATTATCTTGGTGAGTGCAAATACATAAAGTTGGACCTTTTTGGGACAAAGCAAAAATCAAGCTGCTACGTGGTGCAGAGAGTCACACTAAGTCCAGGGACCCTAAAGCGTCCTGGAGGAGGTCTCGGGGCTTCTGCAGCTTTCCTCTCATTACAATCACTGGCCGTTTGCACAATTCACACCAAGTAGAAAAATGTCTAAACTGATCACAAGCATGCCTGGGCTTTATGCAAAACACGTCACGACATCTACCAACACATGCGTCATCGCATATTAGAAAACCAGTATTAACCTCCCCGAGAACCGAGGGAAAAAAAAGTATCTTCCATTTTAATCTCGGCATGAAAACAACGTTCCCGTCATTCCACCCAAACACACGAGAAATGACAGGGTGTTCTCTATTCAGCACACCAGGTCTTAGTAGGGTAGCTCAAATGAGTCAAAGGTTATAGACCAAAAACCAGTGTCCACTAAAGAGGACATAAATGAATAGGCTGGATGTCAGGATGATATTTTGTTTGGATCGTTTAATGGCAATAGTCATCCAGCTATATAATGTTGAAAAGAAGTATCTATAGACACCAATGTCCACTGGGTCTGCAGCTGTTAGTGATTAGATCTTACTTCAAAATTAAATGACATTGCCCTTGCAGGGGAAACATTGCACATAGTACGGCAGCCCAACACAGATTCAGTTCTTCCGACAGTCTCATAATTAACCGAAAATGTATTCATCGTCTCTCACTCTGCGTTAACCTTCTGAGGCCCACGGGATCCTATACGATCCCAAAACTGGTTGGCATCCAGCTGCATTACCGCCATCTTCCGCCCCTGAGAGCAGAACAGACAACAGACTTAATATCTACGTCCCTGCAGCTCGCAGCTCTCCCAAAGCGACCTGGGAAAAAGGCTCTTCTGGCCAATGTGCATCACATGATGGACCCAGAAGATGTAATTACACGGGTTGGCCACTATGTCAAATTGTCTTCAAAGCCTGGCGCACTTCCTGGGGGCTTGAAACTTACAGACAGACAAGCACACAATGGAGCAACATCTCTGGAGGCGTTTTGAGGACACATCGTTTGAGGTAAGTCAATAACTAGCAAGGTTCCTAGTGTGACTCAGTTGTCTTGACTATCCCAGTTTTATTTCTCGTGGGCAGCTGCCAGCTTGAAATCTTGCCAGTGGCAGATATTTGATTTAAAAAGGGAAAACGGTATTACTGCCAGCTGTCAATCACACTACTGCACAACGGGCATATGGCTGCAGTGACATGTAACTCACTCACGGAACCATAGAATATTCAGGTCAACAACCTTCGCAACAGGCTGCAAGAAGAGCACCTGGCTTTTATTTAAGGAATGTAGTTACACACCGGGGCATTGGAAGTCTCTTTCTCGCCAAGTCTAATTAAATGTCCAAATGGAAGGTGCAATACACCTGTTTAATATGCACATCAAGTACGTATCGTTTTAACATTAAATCAGGTTTTACTGAAATGCTAACAGTAAAAATGGGGGCTGATATTCATTCGTCGCAGCAACGACATTTCAGCATTTTATGTCACTTTTCAACGGTTTCCGTTCGGCTAATTAGAGCTGGTGAAGTGCTGCGACATTAGCTTAATGGGGCAGCTACGTTGGTTAGCTAGTTGGCTGGCTATGTTAGCTAGCTAGCTAGCTAGCGTAGCTGCCCCTAGCTAGCCCGCAGCGTAACCAGGTAATCGTTACCTTCTCGGCGTAGACGCGGACTTCGTCTGCGCGGGCCAGCGTGGTTTCTATCCTCTCGTGTCGGACGAGCCCTGTCAGAATGTTCCGCAGCATGTCGAGTCGGGACTGTGGACCCAGACCCATCTTCCGGGCCACCCGGCCGTGGGAGATCCACATGTGCAGCGTGACGCGCATCTTGTCCGTTAAGTTCAGCCTGCGAGAGAAAACTGAACTACACGAACGGCTTAATGTTTCCGAGTGAAGCGTGTACGCTCTTCAAACAGCCCGCTGTCTAGATAACAGAGACGTTACCCAAATGTATGCTGGGTTTGACATTGGTGGCGCGTCGACAAATGTGTCCGACCTGGTCGTGTGACTTGGGAGCGATAGTTCCGCTAAACATCACCGCAACCAAGAACCACAGCGAAAATATCAAGATGTTGTTGTTGTTCTAATTCTTAAAAAGACGTGTCTGACGCCAGTCTGTGAAAATGAATGTCTGATGCAAGATAGACATAAATGGAAAAAGCATTTTGAAAACATTTGTCATAATATGCTTTGAGAACATTTCTGTGTCATAAAAGAGAAATCGATTATTGCTTGGGAAAGTTACTTTTTTTACGTTGGCGTAGATTGGCGTTGGTTCTTCTCTGCGCACCCAAAGGCAAAGAACACAACACCCTGCAGCTCACCGTTACACACAACAGGACCACCAGAGAGACCCTGAGAGTGGGGGAGCAAAGCAAAGTGTTAAGCCTCAGCTAAGTGCTGAGGATACTAAACAAGTCATAAATACTTTGTGCAACAGCAGATACACACACCTGGCAGGAGTCCTTGCCTCCCTCCAGATATCCAGCACAGAATATGGCGTCAGTGATCATGCCAAAGTAGGACTTGTCACAGTCCTCATGAGACATGATGGGGATTTCCAGGCACTGGAGCCTGTTCCTATCAGCAGCTGTGAAGGCTCAGAACCAGAGACACACGGGCAAAGGAAGGATGGACAAATGTTTAATGAATATCATAAGCCCTATATGGTGGACTGAGCCACAAGCTGCACATACTGGTTGATGGTGGCAGGTTTGCTCTACTTGATTAGCATGATGTCCATTTTCACAAGCCAGGACTTGTAGTTTGGATGAGGGATCACGCGAGAAGTGTTTCCCTGTCGTAGATTTTCTTTGGCAGATAATTTAAATTTATAATTTATTTAATTTATAAATGTATGTTTATGTTATAGTGTTTCTAAATGTTAATACTTTCTAAATGTGGTCCATAACAAAGACCAGAGACGTCATGATTGGTTGATGGCCGGTGGAGATATTTTGATATTGAAGATTTTGCTGGGCCCATGACGGGTTTTTATTGACTGCTTCAACCCCAGATGTTGAGACACACCTGGTGGTACTGACCAATCAAAACACTCGAGGAGTGCTTGTGGGAAAACTCAGCCATACTTGGGGATTCATAATTTTATTGATACTCTTGTTTTTACTTGTATTTTGCTCAGCTCTGTCACAAAATTGCCCCTTGAAACCGTGTGTATTATTTTTGTTAGATCTGTTGTTGCTCTGGCCTGCTTGAGTACAGAACAGTATGTTTTGTAGATTGTAATCTGCATCCTGACCATGACTTGGTGCCTGATGCAGTGCCAGGTGGGGCATTTCCACAGACGGACTCACTGACTGGCTCTGGCCTTCGCAAATGAAGACTGCAAGGAAGCTCTACAATACAGAGAAACTACAAAATGTATATATGAAAATCTCTGTTTAGTTTAAAGTTTAATGTTTCATGTCAAAAGAACAATATATCCAAAATGCCAATGTGAAGAACGAGTTAAAGAACACTTAAAACATGAATTAATAAAACAATTGAAGAAAATACATTCAGATCAAATAAACATACCGGGACAAATAAAATACTGTTAAACCAAAAATGGCTTAAAATTAAGGTAATAAACCAGGTAAAAAGCAACGGTAATAATCACTGAATACAGCACACTGAGGCAGTATTATTTGTCACATTCAGTGGGATGTTCTCACTTGCTTTGACTCAGTTTATGACATACAGTCACAATATGCAACCAAAATACATTTCCAATGCATTTTACTATAATATAATCATATTTGTCACATTTTAGAAGAAGGAACATCTCGGTCTTAGTTTAGTCTGTTTCCTTTTTAGGTGTCCAGGACTGCTTACCCTTCAGATGTCTATCAGTGAAAGAACTTTCTGCTACTTTATATTCTCTCACAATTAACACATCTACAGTGCTTTTATTTAGTTTATTGCACTTATTTATCTATTTAATTTTTCTGCATGGGTGTTGATTGCTCTATAAATAAACTGTCTTGACTTGCTGTGACTCTCTCGAGGCAATGGTCTATTTGCAGAGCTGATTATATTTGACAGGGGATTGTACTTTATCTTGAAGAGCTGCAAACTGTTAACACTTTAGTGAACCATCAACGCATGACTGTAAGCGTTGTGATGACAATACCATAATGTAGAAAGACACAGGCAAAACATTGATAGAAGCACGGTGTGATATTCAAGGTGTAAGACTTTATTGAGACAGATGGAAAATAGCTGCACGTTGCTCAAAATTCTACACTGCTGAAATGCAATGATAGTCAAACTGTCTTTATACTCAATTACATTTCAGAGGGAAAGATTGCTGTTTTTAAATCCACTGCATTTATCTGTAGGCTGCAGTTACTCAGGAGAATTATGGTTTACATTTAATGTGATTTATTGCTATTGAGCAATATAAGGAGTTTGACTTAGCAGCATTTTGTCCACCTCATCTCTAAATAAAATTACAGTCTGCAAGGGTCCATTTTTTTGACGAGTATTTCCACTACTTCTTTTATTATCCTGGTTTTTCAGAGAAATAGTTAGTATTGCTTCATTTATTTTGGCAAATATTTGAATCCGTCACCTATTTGTATGAAAGTTGGCTTGTGTTTCTCTAGTCAGATTGCACAGATACACGTGTCGCCTCTATCATTAGATGTGTATGAACACGGTATCTCACAGCTGTGCGATTCTCATCACTTGTTACCCAAAAACTAAAATCAGATGTGAGGGTGAGGCTGGCTTGAGAAACGGGTGATAATCTTTGCTACACTTTTACAAGGCATTTTTAACAAACCAATTTGATCACTAGCTGTAGTATTTTGAGCATGGAAGTCACACACTGCATCTCTACAAGGATGAACTCTTATATTATTATTGGTCGCTCTCAGATTGCCTGTTTGATTATGCAGGACCTAACTGTGCTGCTGAACACGTTCTGCTTGATGTGAATTGACATCAGTTATACTGGGGCAGTAGCATGTCGTTTTTTGTACTAAGTTTGTCATTTCACTGGTGTGTGGATGTCAAAATAAAGTATGTAAGCAGGCAAAACACTGAAAGAAACATTGTGCGGAATTCAAGGTGTAAGACTTTATTGACTCAGATGGAAAATAGCTGCACATTGTTCAAAACTCTACAACAATACTGGAGTTAGAAAGATAGAAGAAAGGCAGCAGAGTAAGATGTTGACCACAGGATCAGGCTTAATAGCTGGCCATGGTTGTCTCCAGCCATTCGTTGAAGATGCATACCTGTGAATGGACACAGAACAAAGTTAGTAAGTTAGCACATCCATCCAGCAGCAAATATGACTTAACTGGGCATGCACAATGTGAAATTTCAATTTCAAATAGCTATTTTACTGAGGTTTACCTTGGTGTAGACACCAGGGTGGTTCTTCTCAGCACATCCGTATCCCCAGGACACAACACCCTGCAGCTGGCGGTCGCACACGACGGGGCCACCAGAGTCACCCTGAGAACAGTGTGTAAAAAGTGTGTATGAGAAGAAATTCCCAATATTCTAGATTTGCAACTGAGATGGACTGGTCTAGGACAAGGACCTCTGCAGAGTCCTCTTGTTACATACCTGGCAAGAGTCCTTGCCTCCCTCCAGGTATCCAGCGCAGAACATGGAATCGGTGATCATGCCAGGGTAGGAGTTATTACAATCGCTGAAAGACAGGATGGGGATGTCCAGGCACTGCAGCTTGTTCTTGTCAGCAGCTACATCATGTGAAACAAAGTACGGGTGGAGAAAGGTTAAAATAGCGCAAACGAAAACAAATGTTTCCCTGAAACATACTGTGACTCCTAGCTGTTAAAATGCAGATGTTACTCACTGGAGCTCATGGTGTTGCCCCAGCCAGAGACTTTGCACATGGTGCCAGCAGGGGCACATTCGGTGGGCAGAGCCACAGGCTGCACATACTGGTTGAGGGTGGCAGGCTTGCTCAGCTTGATCAGCATGATGTCATTGTCGATGTTGAAGGAGCTGTATTTGGGGTGGCGGATGACGTTGGAGGAGCTGATGAACTGCTCGCTTTCCTCTGTGACAATGAGGTTGTGCTCTCCAAGACGCACCTCAATACGGCTGGTGAGGAAAGAGAAGATTAGTGGCAGCTAAGTATGATGATGCCCGTTAAACGCAGATTCATTCCTGCAAGAAACACTTTGTCTTTATGATATTAAGGAGTGACATACGACTTGTAACAGTGAGCCGCAGACACAACCCAGTTCTCATTGATCAGGGAGCCACCACAGAAGTGGTAGCCAACATTCAGAGACACCTGATGGGGCTGGGAGTTGGCCTTGCACTCATACCCTCCAACGATCTTGTCGTCGTCGGTGGCAACTTCAACACACACAACCAAGATAGTAGTTAGTTGAAAGTACTGTAACAGAAAAAAGTGTCAACGAAACAGATATGTCTTTGAATACAGAATGTCCTTTTGTGTATTTTTAGTCAAACCCCACAGTGTGCATTATTTATCAAATTCAAATTCCTAGAAGTAATTCCCTGGAAAAGAACTTCACACTCACAAGCAGCTCCGATGAGCAGAACGAAGACCAGAGACCTCATGGTTGCTGTGTGATCCAATTGATGACAGGTCTTCACCTGGAGCCCTGGTTTATATCCACAGTCAGGAGAGTGTCCCTGCTCCCCGGCTGTCCTCATTGGTCAGCGAGGAGCCAATCGCTGTTGCAGGATTTAGGGGTTATGTGACTCATTTACAGAATGAATAAAAAAAACACTTTGAAGTAGGTAACATCATGATAAAATAAAGCATTTGTTGAAAGTAAAACTTTTCCAAATTAAATTCTTACACCATTACTACGTGTTTCCTAATGGCCACATGTGACTCGTCACATAAAATTAACACTCGCAGCCCAATTAGTTGTTTTATTAATATTAGGAATGGCTTTTATCTTAACTAGCATGATGAGAGAGACGTTGAACATTTCAATATTATTTTGAATAAAGTCCTCGTTAAGATCTAAGAATAAATACATTCTACTTATGTGTGTCTTGAGGTGCAGGCACTGTGCTGAAATGTAGTGACAGTCTTTATACTTCATATTACTCTAACATTTCAGAGGGACAAATTGCTGTTTTAAAATCACCTGCATTTATTTATCAGATGTAGTTACTCAGCAGAATTATGGTTGATATGCCAAATAAATGAAATGAATAAATACATCTTTTCTTTTACTTGCAGGTTTTTACAGTGGATTATTTAGTATTGCTATATTTATTTTGGTAAAGATTTGAATCCACCACCTATTTGTATGAAAGTTGGCTTGTGTTTCCTCTAGTCAGATTGCACAGATACACGTGTCACCTCTATCATTAGATGTGTATGAACACAGTATCTCACAGCTGTGTGATTCTCAGGTTAACCAAAACCTAAATTCAGATGTGAGGGTGAGGCTGGCTTGAAAAACATGATCCTTGTTATATTCTTTACAAGGCACATTTTAATCAACAGGTAGAAAGCAGTGGTGGGTGAAGTACTAATATCCTTTTCTTAAGTTAAAGTAGCAATACCACAATTTAATAATACTCTGTTACAAGTAAAAGTCCTGCATTTCAAATCCTACTTGAGTAAAAGTAATGAAATATTACCAGGAAATTTTACTTTTAAGTATAAAAATTACCTATTATGCAGAATGCACCATTTCACAATCTGGAAATGTCATACTTCTATAATCTTAGCTTTGTGAGCGACGAGATACAACTTTATCCTTCTAATTAATACATGTTGACCTCCAGCATAGCTTTGAGTTGGTCTAATCAGCCACATACATGAAAACACCTTTGTGGATATGCATGGCCTTTAATCTATAATAATGCATTTGATTTTATAAGTTAATTTAGTATGTAACATGAAAGCAACAAGTAACCATACCTGTAAAATAAAAGCAGTGAAGCAGAAAGTACATTATGTACATCTGAAATGTAGTAGAGTAGAAGTATAAAGCAGAATAAATTGGAAAATACTCAAGGACAATACTGCACATACCTCAAAATTGTAGTACAGTACTTGAGTAAATGTTTTATAAAAGTGACTTAAGTATGGCCTAAGCTCAAAGATCTTGTGTATATATTTTTTTTTTTTCTTTATTTCAGTAGTTTGTTTTTTATTGTCATTTCTTTTTCTTTCCCATTTAGTAAAGAACTCAGTGTTATTAACAATAATGGCCTGTAACCTGCTGAAGACCTCTTTATCATCTAAATAAGTTATCTACCATATTTTCCGCACTATAAGGCGCACCTAAGAGCCTTACATTTTCTCAAAAATTGGCCGTGTGCCTAATAATCCGGTGCGCCTTATGTGTGCGCTGAGTTCCAAAAATCTGTAAAAATGTTGTTGTGCGACTTTGGTAAGCGCTCCGCTTGATTGACTGTCGGACCATTTCCCGTTGACACAGGGACGTAATACGTACACTACGTACGCTGGCAGCAATAAA
>JAVQJV010053692.1:0-28545 GCA_036024995.1 Gadopsis bispinosus
AATTGTTGGGTCTATACATATAGAGTTGGCTTGGACTTGCTCTATATTAACAAGTGCTATGAGATAACTTTGTTATGATATAGCGCTATATAAATAAAATTGAATTGAATTGAATTGAAAAGGTGGGATTGATCTGGCCCGTCTTTACAGATTGGTAAAACTAAACAAAGCTGTCATCACAAACAAAGCATTACTTATTTACATTAATTAATCAGAGCATTCACAATAATCACTCAAAATCAGCAGGGGGAGGCGTGGAGAAACAGCTGTTTACGGTTTGCAGCTCTCTCTCTCTCTCTCCTTCTGTCTGTGGATTGTTACAACATAAATGGAATTGGGGCCAAAAATTCTATTTACAACCACGAACCAAGTGGCATCTTCTACTAATACAATTACTTGCAAGGCCGGTCTGCAACCAGTTTATGTGACGGTGTATCGTTTCCATAGCAATGACTCTCTGTACTTCCATTCTAACTACCGGCTTTTTTTTTTGAAAGCTGGACATCATTTGTAGCATCTTAAAATATGAATGAGGATAGTGATAGTGAGCTACTTGCTACATTTGAATTTCTAGTATTGATAAATGGTAAAAACATGAAAAACAAAACAAGCCTGTCGAGATGACCGGCCGGCTTCTCTACGAGCTGATTGGCTGTTGAAACAGGCGAGATTACTGCCATGTAGAGGGATTCTGCCGGTTCAACTCGTCACTTTGACACAGAATTAGATATTTCTGCCATGTGAAGAATTTTACCTCATTGACAGGTTGTTTTGCCAGAGACAGGGCTTTTGGCCTGCTCAGAAGGGTGAATTTTTTGGCATGAAGGCTGATAATTTTGGCCAGTCATTTTGAATCAGGAAATGTACTGCTTCATGTTAGTAGTACAACCCGATAAAGCTGTAGACACATTGTGACATGCGGCAACAGTTCCCTTGATAACCACAGGAATCACAGTGCCATGATGAGGTGACTAAAAAGGCATTCATTATTTTAATAACTTCATGTAGAGTTTGTTACTTTTTAACAAATGAGTCTCTGTATGGATCCTCTTCATTATGTTGTCAGACACAGTCTGAGCCTGACGGTGGCAGAAATAAGCACTTTTAGTGGACATACTTTTCACATTCGCAATTGCCCATAAGGCTTACGTTGCAGCCATTGTAGTCAGCCAGCGGAGGCGATCTACTGGACCAATTCCAAACCTAATGGTAAATGTTAGTCATTTCAACCCCAAAATGTGTAAAAAAAAATAGGAACCATGTTTAAAGATAGCGGAGTTTCGCTTTAAGTCAAACCATGACTCCACCAGTTCACAGGAGGCACATGTCTCCTTTTGTGACTCATGAGTTTTTAGTTAAGACGAAAACAGCGCCTCTCCCGTGTGTAATATAATAATAATTGGTAGTCACATAAGATCTAATGCTTTTATTGTAATAACTACCTGCAATGAGGCTGTTATATTTGTCAGGCTTTTCTTTCTTTTTTTTTCTTGCTCTTCTGGGGTTTGAGTGTATTAAGCTGAGGAATGTTATCTTTGCCTCCTCCATCTGAGCCCATCTCAACACATGTCTGAGTTTCTAACAAGAGCGAAAGAAAAGACATGATGCAGCTGCTGGAGTTCTAAAATAAACAGAAACTGTACTTACAGGAAGTGAGTTGGTGAGAGCTTTAGAGGCAGCTTCAAGAGGCCAACCTAATGGCTCAGAGGTCACAGTGCTCTGTGCGTGTGTGTGTGTGTGTGTGTGAGAGAGAGCGAGAAAGAGGAAGAGGAAGAGAAAGAGAGACAGGGAGAGTTCAACTGGAAAGTCCTGAACAAACTTTTCCATTACCAAAGACTACTGAAGATATAAGGGAGTGAAATAGATGGTATAATGAAATAAAACTTTGCCCAAAAGGTGCTGATTTTGCTAAAACACACACTCCCCACCATTAACCACATTGCAGTAATCCAATTTATATTATACTTTGTGTGTGTTTCAGAAAAATAGTGAAAGCAGACATATTAAGCTTCTTGAAATTAACAGCTTTCATTCATTTCTTTCTGCTTGTCCCTATTCACGATCATGGTGGTGTTACGCATATAAGAATGAACGCCGGCTCACTCTGGTGTCACACATTGTGGCGCAGTCCCAGCATACCAACTTAGATTCTTATAAGGATTCTGCTGGAGCTCACTATGTGCTGTTGTAAAACAAAAACAAAAAAAACCAAAACTTTCATATCATACATGTGGGAATTCTGGCAGCTGTCAAGATACTCCTTTGATAATGTAAGCCAGGGAGACAAGGCAGATATGTTGAAAGAATTGCAGTAAGGAAAGTAACGTATCGTCATCCCCCTGCTTTCACAGCACACAGCTGAGTCACTGTCCCAGCGTCCCGGTGCTCTCTACTTTACCTCTGGCAGCCTAAGAAACTTGTGTGTGTCTGTGAGTGTAATTTACAGTATGTCATGAATAACTTACAGTGTAGTCCGCGATTATTGAGGGAGTTGTGTGTTTTTCCCTTGTGCTCTACTCCAGTACACTGAATCTCAAATGAAACAATAACTGTAAGGTGTTGCCTTCAAGCAGCTTTGAGGGTGTCTGGAGGCGTTCACATCCTTGCTGGGTGACCAGTGTAGGTAGCCGTAGTCCTTTTTAATATAGGGGGTATGTATAAAATGTTAAGTTACTAGAGAATAAAGGAAACAAACTGCCTGGCCATTGTGGGCATCAATGGTAACCTTACCGCTGAACAGCAGACATACAGAGGTTGGTGTTAGACCCTTGAGTGGCAGCTGAAAAGTAAACTAGAGCAAATGTTAATGTTTTGTATTATGTACTATTCACCTCTATTTGTCATTCACATTTCACAGTAAATTACATAACTGTCTGCATCCAACATTACCTCTTCACCCCACAACAAACGACTTTGTGTGAGATAATATTCAAAGCTTAACGCTCAAAATAATTCACCATCACAGAAGGATTTCTCCTGTAATAAGGGATTATACCGCAGCTTCCTCTACAGGATTTCTAAAGCCATAAGCTGAAGTGGCACGAAGTTCTCTGAAAATAAGAATTACTATGGTGCAACATAAGCACAGATAGATAGATATTTTATGACTCCGCTACCAGCGACCATCTCTTTGGGATCAAGGCTTAGACGGACGAAGAGAGACATTGAAATATCGCTTTGTTTCAGTTTAGCATAAGCACTACCAACAGACTTTGGACAGTAAATTGGGTCTTCAAAAAAAAAGTTTTGCTTCAGTTGCTGAAAATGAGTTCTATGCGGGCTTTAACGTAAGTGTTTTATTTCTCGATTTACAAACATTGCCTGTTAGGCCAATTAACCCATAGCACCCTCTGTCTGCCTGCACAATATCTCCAGCACATTGACAAACCGCTTGTTTTTTACAGAGATATGATGTTTGCAGAATGAATGCCGACGCTACTCTAAACTAGGTGGTCAAAGGGACAAAAGAAGAAATGCATTACATTTACCGATATAGCGTAGCAAGAGGGTGTTGCATGGAGAATTACCTGCAATAAATGAAAGCACAGGCAGGAGAGGGAGAGATAAAGTGAGCGGGTAAAAAAGTAGAGGAATGCGCCCACCATTTGCAGATTTGCTGTGTGAAATAGCAGGCCATTATCTGAACCGCCAGAAAGGTTTAGCACAGTGTGAGGAATGCTAAGGTGCGTGTCCTGGTGTGTAATTAACAGATAAAACTGTTGGTTCATTAAATGCATATGCAGTGTCATGCATTCACTATGCTAGTATTGATCGCCCGGACGTCTCCGCACACCTCCCCGCTCACCGGACTTCTGACACACTACATCCATCACGCCACCTACCTCCACCATATTTATAGAATTTTAATTAGCTCTGAGCTCCAGCCAACATCATTAGCTTTTCTCTCTCTCTTTTTCAGCAAACACCCATGCATGGTAATAATGGTGTTCTCAGACAGAAGCAGTGCGTACTTATATCAAGGGCACGGCGAGAGAGAGAGAGAGAGCGCAGGACTAAAGGTTGGCAGTTTAAAATGACAATGAAAAATGGATGCACTGGAAGAAAAAAAACATAACATGTGGAATGCAGGCAGTAATGTCACCTTGGAATAATTTCAGTTTGATTAAATGAATAGCTCTAGACATTCCTCTGCGATGACAGTATCTGAAGAGAGTCAGTACAACTGACTCCCAAATAGTTGTGTGAGAAGTTTTTAGTCTCTCCAACATGCAAGACAAGGCTACACAGTAAAGTTTAGCCCTCAAGCATAACCAGACACATGAAAAACATCATGTTGGAAATGATAGATACTTCTTACAGAACTAAATTTGAAATACAAATGATGCAACAGCTGCAATGTTAATATGTAGTACATGCTCACACCCGGAAGGAGAACACGTGCAGTTTACAGAAATCTGGATTAGCGGTTGCAGAAACTAGTGAGCTTTTATCCAGGTATCTGATCGCTGTCTGTTATCTGCACGGACTGTTTTTCCAACTGCAGTCAAACAGGAGTTAGTCAGGAAGCCAAACAATACGACTATAAGCTCTAAACTTCCATTACTGGCTGATAAGATGAAAAAGTCAAGTGCACAACACGGCAGTGCAGCTTCATGCTCGGCTGTTAATGTAATCAGTGGGCCTACGAAAGTGACAGCGACTGACTGCGACATCGAGGAGTCAAAGACACGCACGCGCAGACGACGAGCAACGATCAAAAACCTGGATATTCGTGTATACAGGGATCTCGTTAGCTTCCATGTAAACATCACATGCCACATTAAAAGATGAGAAACTGCATTCGACTCATAACCAGGAGTGTGCGTGAAAACACACTCACGGCCTAAGTATGTTCGACCAAATGCGCTCTCAGCTGGGTAGAGAGGCACTTCTCAGCAGCTCACTGTATGCACACCCTGATCATGTGACTCACGAGCGTGAAGCTCTGCTCTGGTTGAAGATACTATTCACACACACACATTCACTCACGGACGAAAACACACACGCACGCTATCACACAATACTCACTTAAGGGTGACCTAATTAAGCCTGAGGGTAGGTGTAATTACATGCAACCTTCATCTGCCCTGTTCTCTATTGTTCTGGCTACTTGCTGCCTATGGGCTGAGGCACTGTGTGCCTGTGCTGCTGTCGCCGTGGGACATTTCAGTGCATTAGCTGTAGAATTCCACAGAGACACAAATATCACTTCTAAAGCTCTACAGAGATACATTTAGGCCAGCATGCTGCCTTAATATTCCATTTACTATTTCATGGAATTGCATATAAGATGACACTGGAGCCTCAGCACTTGGTTTGATGGCAAGTTATAAAATGATTATTCAGATTAATAATTAAGGCTGTCTTGTGTTTTTTAAATGTGCAACATTTTCAGGTTTGACGCTCTATAGAGTGAGGTTTCACATTATGTGCTCTGCTAATTAAATGAACTGGACTATTGCATTCATGTATAAAATATGTGTATAGGTGTAAAGCAAAGAGTAAGCTTTTTAAAACACTTCTATGTTATCTGAGAGCTGAAAGCAGAGGCAGCGATACAAGGCTTTACCTATTTTCTGCTGGCAACAGCTGCCGCCATTAGTCTCTGGGTTATTAATGGAAAATGTTTTACCTCATAAACACATCTTCAACAACTGGGAATACATCGAATGTTTTCCACCATATAACCCTCGAGCTGTATTAATAGACACAGTTTCCACTGATGATAAATGAGCTTTACCGCTATGGTAAGCCAAACTTTGATCAAGATGAGGACTTTACAAAATGATTTTGTAGATATTTTATGCTGCCTAATTTGCACACTACGGATTTTGGTGTACATGTTTTGTTGGTTGCATTGTCTCATCCTCTTCAACTCCACCGACTTGCCGGTGGTGCTGTCATTCTAAATTAATGCTGTCATTTTTGTAACTTTGCTCAAACCCACAAAACGTCATTTTAAATTCCAGCGAAGATCCTAGAGTGTCCAGAGATACTGCAGATATCAAGCTAAAATAATACACCAGAAATGTAGAATATTTGACTCTCCTCACCATAAATAAAACCTTGCAGTTTAATGTGGTTTAAAATGACCTACAGCCTGGTCCATAAATATTTGGACAGTGACACGATTTTTGTACTTTTGCCTCTGTACACCATCACAATGGATTTGAAACGAAGCAATCAATACGTGATTGAAAAGTAGACTTTCAGCTTCAATTCAAAGGGGTTTAACAAAAATATCACATCGACCGTTTAGGAATTACAGCCATTTTTATACAAAGTCCCCAATTTTCAGAGGCTCAAAAGTAACTGGACAAACTAACACACTTATAAATATAAGGATTATTTTTAATACTTTGTTGAAAATCCTTTGCAGTCAGTGACTGCCTTAAGTCTGGAACCCATGGACATCACCAAATGCTGAGTTTCCTCGTTTGAGATGCTTTGCCAGGCTTTTACTGCAGCTGCCTTCAGTTGCTGCTTGTTTGTGGGTCTTTCTTCTTTACGTTTTGTCTTCAGTATGTAAAAAGCATGCACAATTTGGGTTGAGGTCAGGTGACTGACTTGGCCATTGTAGAATATTCAATTTCTTTGCCTTGAAAAGCTCTTGGGTTGCTTTTGCAGTATGTTTTGGGTCATTATCCATCTGTACAGTGAAGCACCGTCCTATCAGTTCTGCAGCATTTGACTGAATCTTAGCAGATAGTTTAGTCCTGTACACTTCAGAATCCATCCGGCTACTTCCATCAGCAGTCACATCATCAATTAACCCCAGTGACCCAGCTCCACTGGCAGCCATACATGCCCATGCCGTAACACTACCTCCACCATGTTTGACAGATGATGTGGTGTGCTTTGGATCATGAGCCGCTCTTTTCGTTCTCCATACTCTTCTCTTCCCATCAGAAAGTCTAAACTTCATTCACATCTTGATTGCTTTGTTTCAAATCCATTATGATGTGTACAGAGGCAAAATTACAGTAATGGTGTCACTGTCCAAATACATTTTGGACCAGACTGTGTCTTTACATTCAGTTCCAAAGTAGGAAGTAAGGTGACATCCTTATAGTGCAGCAAAAAGGAAGTGTTAAACTTAGGGGGGCTGGACGAGCATGTATAGCATTTGACTTCAACACTACCAATGTTTTTTTCCGTTAAACATGATGGCAATTTTTCCATGAACCTCTCAACCTAACTGTCATGGGCACACACCATGACTTAAGTCACATTCAAACTGTTTGGTCAGGGTAAAATGTTTGTTACCTGTGGGGTGTGTCTCTTCCTCTGACCGGAACCTGAACTGCCAAACTTGGCTGGAAGGTTCCACTGGTATTAATAGAAGGGGGTACCTGGGGGAAGAGACTAAGTGGGAGGTAGTGACAGGGGTGTTTTTCTGGTGGGAGAAATGGCTGTAGAAAAGCCCTTTTTTTTAAGGAGAGATAGTTTAAAATAAACTTAGAGATAGTTTTAAGTAATATTATAGTAAATGGGAAGGGTGTCTATCCTTGTAGGATTTGAGTAACAGATAATTGATTGTCTCTGGGAGTGGGTGAGTCCACCTTGAAATAAGGGAGAAGGTGGGAGCGCCAGGAAAGTCAGTGATGGGGAAAAGAGGAGAGAGGTTCATTAGTCACCAAGCCAAGAAGGGCCAGGGCCAGGGCTCTGGTACCTTATGTCATCTGTTGTTGGTGGGTTTTTTGTGTTTGTTTTGCCAATCATTAACGGAGGCACTGTAAATATCTGCCAGAACCTTCCATGATGAACTAAATAAATACATATGGTCGGTAAATCTTGCCTGAGACCCTTCTTCCAGTTGCCGGGCTGATCGGCCAACCTTCACACTAACTTAACAAAATTTTGTCATGACCACGATCCTTTCCTAATCTTAGAAAAGTACGATGGTTTGCCTAAATGTCACCATACTGCAGCAGGACAATAGTAAATCCCTCAATTAAAATGCACAAAAAAAACAAAACAAAACTGTTTAGCTGTCTTGGTATTAGGACTTGAAATATTTTCCATTACATGTAATGATGCATGAAAACATGTTAGGAATGTTAGGTTTAAAATGAATATTTTTACTTTAAAGTAACTTTCAGGATAATTTAAGTCGAAAATAAGGACCCTGGATTGCAGCTGTCCTTTACCTTTAACTTGCAACACCGTTTAATATGCACTCCAAGTAAAGGTTGCAATTCTTCTCATGGAAATCAATCATTTAGCAACAATGGCTCCATTAATACCTAGCATGAATGAAGGTCTAAATCAGGGCTGTGTAATCTGTGTGAGTTATGGAAGGGGTGATGGAGGTCACTGATAAGAAATGTTATCACACGAGCTGTCATCTGAGGCAGCAATTTGCTGTAGGCCCTGTTCGTAATTAATCACCGGCGCCTGGTAATACATTCATTTGATCTTAGAGGGAGTCATCGTGCTGGACAGCGACCCTCCAAAGGTCAACCCACCCCCCTCCCCTCCAGGTGTTAGTCATTCCATGAGACCTGTATTTGCAGGATGCATTGGGGGGGGGGGTTCTCCTCTAGTCAATACCAGTTAATCACTATGCACATATTAAATGAGTCCGTGCCAAAACAGAATTTAAATGTGTTTAAGTGTAACTTCACAATATATTGCAATTTATAAAATAACACAATGTGTTACATATTATTTAATGAGAAATTACAGTATAGTCACAATAGCAAAAAGAATATCAGTATTGGACAACTGGAAATGCTGGAAGAACGCCACTCTGGTTTTCTAATTCTGTATAAAAGGCCACAGAGGTCCTGTACAGTATATTGTGTAGACACATTCACAAAGTGGAATTTAAAAAGAAAATGCAACAATTGATTCCACATCGTTGGCATCACTGATGATGGGGCTTTGATTTGACCTCTTGGTGGAGAGGATGAAAGGTTAGAGGAAAGGAATGACTGCCAAATGCACTTGCATCGATTTATGCTCCTCCGTCATTCCTCTACCTGCCACTCATAGATGGAGTGATTTCTGGGATGTAGGGGTGGCAATCACTGAGAGAAGAAGAGGTGGTTTTGGTGGGTTGAAGACCAGGAGAAGTAAAAGGGGCCGTGCCCTTATTTAAAGGGACAGACGTAGCGTGAGGTTTGTGCATGACAGAATGTCGCACACAGCGAGCAGGGGACCAGCAGGGGAACAGCTGATCCTGCATGTAAAGCAAGCAGGTCAAGGTTGCCTGTTTGCTGAATGAGGTGCGTTGTGAGCAGGTGTTCAAAATGAGACATTATGGCAACATTGTGACAAAAAGACTCAACCATTGCCTCAACACAATGCAGTATTTTGTGACGTTGCACTGCATTGATTAATCAAATGTTGTTGTTGAGAGATGCTACACTTTTCAACATGAAACACACGATAGATCTTTAATAGTACAGTGTGCTGCTGGGATTCGTTTGTTGTATTGATTATCTGATTTATTAACTCAGCCAAATCAGGTCTACGCTGATATCTATCACTTGGCTGCCAAATGTCTGGGAGTGCTCGCCAAAGTGAACTCAATGGAGCGCGGCAGATTTGTGTGACGCAACTTCTTTTGAGCCAGCTGCCTGAGATATGGGGTCAAGTCCATGTGTTTTCCACAGTACATACCATCATTTGCTGGTCTATTTGTGCTCTGCTCATCGTCCACCGGCTGTGTTGTTTATGTACGGAGCCTCCTGATGTTGATCCTAGTCTGACAGCAAATCAATAAATTGTATTCCCTCAGCATCAGTGTTGGTGGATATAAAAAATGTCTTTTGAGCTCAGTCTTAGAACATGAAAGCGATCGACATGTAAGGGGTGTCGGTGTGGTTTAACTTCTCCAGACTTTGGTATAAATACACAACAAAGTGGTCGCAGGGCTTAGTAAGAGATTTGCTGCTGTGCAGTATTGAATTTTTTCCTACCACTGTGTATATTTGTATTTAAAGATAATGAAGTTGTATTCTCATGTGCCTTCTTTTACATGCAGTATGTGTATTTTGTTACAGCTTTACCACGTTATTTGTGGGATATTTGGAAGAAGCACATATTTGCCTATAAATATGGCAGGAAAGAGTGTTTCCCTAAAAATGTTTACGTTTAGTTCAATAATCCTTGTTTTTGATTTTGAATATGAATGTTAACTCATGGCTTAAAAACTTCCCCAAGTATCCTCATCAATATGCAAATATTATGTTATGGCCGCTGAGCTCCGGGGACTGAGGGGGCCGAGATTTGGTTGCGCGCTTCGTATCTACAGCTTCAACCTTTAGCTCATCTTGTTTTGACACCTACAGTGTCAAAACATTCCCTGAAGTCAAACGTGCAGTGGGCCAATTAAATTCCTCACTAAGACTGTGTGGTTATCAGGGCATAACCCCTGTGTAAGACTGCGTTTTGTAGTCTGCTGAAGTCTCTGTCTGCGCCCAGCCAAGAGCCTGGCAGTGAGGCAGTAGCAGCAGCTCACACGGAAGGTGGTCTGATCAGCCTTATAGATCTTCACTGCAGGGGTTACACACTGAGAGCCAGAGTGAGCCGCCATCTTTGCGCCGACTTAATGCCCAACATCAGTTCCACATGAAAATCGCCTCACTTCTTTGTGTGTGTTTGTCAGGCACTCTGCCTGTCTCCTTTACGCTCTTAATCTACCTGTTTACCACCCCGTCAGCCCCCCATCCTCCTCAGTCTGTCTAACCCCGTCTGTCTCTTTCTTTCTACTCAGGCAACTCTGCTGATGCTTGCGTGTTCAGCTGTTAAATCCTTGCAGTTCGGCGGTTAAATTCTAGCAGTCGGTGAAACATGACAGTGAGGTTTTGCAGAGGGCTCCCTTTGATTATGATAACAACACTCTGCCATGTCCCCTCTTTTCTGTTTCTGTCAGATAAATGCAACTGTGCTAATGTGTGGCGCTTCTGACGAGCAACCACGTCACACCGAGGCTCTTAGTCAGACAGAAAGTCTAACAAACGTCCTTTCTTCTTTGAAATGCTTTCTGGCGCCAACAACGCTCTGTTGAGATTGTATTCGTTAAACAGATTATGCTGTGCTGTACTGTGACATACAATAATTGCGGAAGCGATTTCAACCTCACGCCAGCGAGACCAAGACGAGCTGTGAATTTTTCGAAGAACACTGTTCAAAGCCTAACCCAGAGTGTGATAGTGTAGACCTCAGCTGAATCAACAGCAATGAAAGGGAGCAGTACTTTGCTGTATGATTTTAGCGTGTACTATGTCTGCTGCTGCACCCTGACCTCCTGTTTATTGCACTTCAGTACCTCTGTTCAGCAGAGACAAACACAAGCAGACATCTCGTCCACACGCCTAAACAGTCTCTTGATGTAGTTCAGAGGTGTGACTGCAGAGATGAATGGCCTCAGTAGTTGTCAACTCCAGCCGTTCATTCGATGCAGTAACGAGTTTGAGGCTTTTCCTGTACCTGGCTGTTTCTGTGGTGGACACCTGATGGCGAAACACAAGTTTGATGAACGCAGCTCGGCCCTCCAATGTTACATTCTCATAAGGAGAAATAAGATGATGCTATTTTTGTTGCTTTTCTAAATGTTTTGCCATTAACTGTTTGTTAGTTTATCCTCTCATTTCCCCATCTGTGCTTTTACCATGTGCGTCACTCGTGTCCTCGTCTCCACCGACCACTAAAAAAGGCCTCTTCTCTGCATTATCCACATGGACCCGTCACTGAAAATCCAGGGGCAGTAATGACATATTTATTCAGACACGCATTAGCCTTTTGGAGATACAACATATGATGATACTTGAGATAATGATCGAACATCAATGTGAAAACCCCCACCGAAATCATGAATTTGGAAAGCAAGTAATCAGATTAAAAATCATAACAATAATAATAATAATAATAATAACTTTATTTATATAGCACCTTTAAAAAATGTAGAAGTTACAAAGAATATATAAATAAAACCAATAAAAGATGATATAAAAACAAAAATCGTGATGTACAGATGATATAAAGATGACATCACATGAAGGCGAGTCTAATAAAGTGGGTTTTAAGAAGTGATTTAAAAGAGGCTACTGATTCTGCGAGCCTTATCTCCTCAGGCAGGTCGATCCAGCGTCGAGGGGCCCTGATGGCAAAAGCACGGTCACCAACTGTATCTGCATCTCACAAAGCAGATATCAGGGAAATACGAATTAAATGACAAATGAATGTTTACACTGCATGTTTGTATTGTAGGTACTGTTATTATTATAATAATTGGATTTATTTGAATGAGTTAGTTGGGCATTTATAGACATATTCTTCAGCCTGTTTATCACTTGAATCCTTTTGACTAATTAAGGCCCAGATGTCTCACCGAGGCTTTCCGACTGCTAAACAGATTTACCTTCTAATTAACATGTAAGTGGCACATTTCAATTGCATGTGAAAGATATGGACGGCAACTCCGGGAAGAAGCACCTCAAACAAACAATGTAGCAAATAATTTAGGCTCTTGCGTGGTCGATGTACAAAACGACTGAAGGCACAGTGCATTCAGCCAAATGGTACTTTGGAGCAGGATGTCATGATGAGAGTACAAGCACACACACATCATATGAAACTGTAAAATCTTTTTTTCTCTTAATTACATTCTATCTGTGGTAATAGCTGATTAAATTATATTCTATTCTTTGTTACCTGTGCGTTTGGTTGAACTGGCCCATTTAAATGACAAAAGCACAACATTATCCTTCTTTGGACTGAGATTTAATTGTGGCGAAGCGCACAATACAGCAATGCTTTAGAGATGGTTAAATATTTGAATCATTAAAAGTGTTAAATCCACCATCATGTTCTAGAGAGGTGGTGGTCAGCGTCAATCTCACTTTAGTTATAATGAGCATGGAGGTGCAATGAGAAGCCTGATATTGTTAGATAAGTGACACCAAATATCAGCGAAGGTGACTAAGGGCATGCGGTAACTGAACAGCCTAGCATATGCCACATCAGAGCATGATGAGGCTCCTGCCGCAAATTGTCACATCACTTCACTTTAACTGGGCTGTCGTGACATCACATCTTAATTGGGAGTGATTTCAGGTGTTTGGTTACACATGTGACAGACAGGGAAAGTGTCTTGACTGAAATCAGCCACATTCTATTATTAATATTCCCTCCCTGCCACCCCTGCAGCCTGCATTAAACTCACGTAAGAGGTAAGTGTGACACCTAGCGTCTCTGGCAGTAATAACACCTTGTATTTATAGCACTCTGTCATGAGGAAAGTGCAAATGAATCATATGTGTGGTTAGTGACCGGGAATCATTTTAAACAATGCATGGTTGGAGCCACTTTCATGAATACATCACAGTCATTTGAATAAGGCCTGTTGCATGCAGAAACACACACATTCAGAGATTAAATTATTCACAAACCAGCCTCAATTCCATATATACATGACCTGGTTTGTGCTCTCCCAAGACGCACCATGAAGAAATTACTTTGTCATATGCATTGATAGCGACTAAAATATCTTGCACTTGTCATTTAAAACTATGAATCCTGAAGCCAAAGTCAACAGGGGGTTAAGAAGTTTCCGTGCGCCACGTTCCTGGCAGCTGAAGGCACCACTCTATATTGAACTCAGATGGAGCCAAGTGTCCTCAGACTCTCTGGTGGAGGGTGAAAACACCCTATCTGGAGAGATTGTTTTCACAGTATGCCGAAAACCAATTACAAGCAATAAATTAATTTCACGCTACTGCTTTAGAATTAATTGCATCTTTACAGAAGTGACTGGAAGTGATGGCTCAAGCAGCTCTGATAAGGGTGGACACACAAAGGGGTCTATTGAATTATGTGGCTTATCAGTGCCATTGCTTTACATCAGGGTGCACATGATAATCCTTAAAGAAATGATCTAAAACTCTCACGTTTGTTGTCATTTTAATTGCTGCTGAGGTATTTTTGTCGTGCACCTCCCATGGCACACGCACCATATGTTAGGACAGCTGAGCGTGTTGTTTTGTGCAGTAGGCCTTCACAGAAATGTTCCTTTTGCAATATGTCACTGTATGTACAATATGTTTGTGAATGAAAATCTGAAACCAATGTAAGTCAGGGGAGTGACAGAGTGATGCCAAATGAGGCATCTTGTCATATAAAATCTGCTACGAGCATGTCAAACTCTTTCCTCCCTGGTTCCCAGTTTGGACTTCCGTGATACATTTCACACCCGTTGAATGGCAAGCACCTATAAATAAACCGTGTGTCCAATGATTTTTGCTGTTCAAGCAACATTCACTCCTAGGTCTTAATGTTGCGTCATCGCTGTGACCAGTTTGCTGTTGTCAGAAAATCCCCAACAGCACAATGGAGAACATGAACAACATGCTAAACATCTGGCCCATGGTAAATACAGT
The DNA here is from genome assembly GCA_036024995.1 of Gadopsis bispinosus. Taxonomy (NCBI): domain Eukaryota; kingdom Metazoa; phylum Chordata; class Actinopteri; order Centrarchiformes; family Percichthyidae; genus Gadopsis; species Gadopsis bispinosus. Next base: position 14,388 of record JAVQJV010053692.1, read on the forward strand.
GCATGACGTCCTTCAGAAATCTAAATGTAAATCTAATGTTTCCAAAAGTACCAAGGAATTTGAACCATCGCAGCATTTCATTGCACATTTCTAGAACACCAGTCGTACATAAAAAGCTTTGATTTCAGCAGAGAATAGTAATTAAAAAGAAAAAAAGAGTGCTTATTGGTAAAATAGGGGTAATAGAGCTGCTGTCAGTGCTTGGAGTGCCTTCTTTAGATATTTGGGTGAACTGCTTATTTTCATTATTTTTGAGTTAAGTGACTCAAGATTCTCCTAATTGGCCCCAGTGGGATTTTGAGCAAAAACCTTTGATGTTCACATCTCGTTCACATCCTCCCATAATTGTAACAGTATTATTGTAATCTGTGCAGATAATATTGTTGTATTTTTAACAGGATTCCAGTGTTTGATGGTAGCCCGAGACTGATTTCATTCCAAGATTTAATTTCCCCCCTTTTTTCTTCTCCTGCTCTCTGCAGTCATCTTTGATACTCATCACCACAGATGGTCCTTTCTAGACCCTGTAATTATATTTCCAGCTTCAGATTTGTGATTCATCACACTGATGCATGATCTGCACATCATCTAAACAATAGCTGGCGAATTGTCAATTGTTATTATGTATAAATTAATAATCCATAATCAGCCTAAGCGTAATGAGATCAGGAACTCATGGGGGATTTCAATTTGGGTTTCAATATATTTATTATATGGAATTATTTATTAATGGATGTCTGTGCATAATGTAGCTAAGCTTGTTATCTACAGAATCGCACCATTTTAAATATGTTATCAATAATTAATTCAAGGTGAAGTTGATTGGACCCTACAGTGAATTCCCTTTTACTGGAAAATCTGTTCCAAATGTGATGCCTAGTAAAGTATTTTACTGTATGTATGAGAAAATTGGATAATTACAGGAAAGGCACAATGATACTGTATGTCAGGGTTCCAGCCCACCAAAGCTTCCCATTCAGCCCACAGAATATAAATGAATTCAGAAAATGTGAGGAGGGAAAAAATGCGCTCCGCTATTTAGTATATCTAGAATTATTTTCTTCCTTTTGAAGCAACCCCAAAAATAGTTGAGATGGAATATCTAACTTTCAAGGTGGCAATTTTTGATGGCGGCCTCTGACTGCTCCTTGAACGTTGCCTACCTTGCATAAAGGTGGCGCCTAAGATTGTATTCTTTTGCAAATGAGGCATACAGGTGTAGCTTTACTGAAAGTTGGCATGATGAATGCGCATTGATCAGTCCATTCTTCATCAAAGCTGCGGTTTTCCACGTCAACTTTCTTCTTTAGGCTCTTTGAGAGTCTGGCAAACTATTCAAAAGGCTTTCTTTCCTGCTTCTTACAAACGTTTTCCACAAATCAGGACACGGATAGTTCAAATCCGATTAACAAGTCCTGCCAATCAGGACTGCATTGTGCAATTGTGTTTCATATGTTAAGTGTCTAGTTATCATTATGGATATCCTGTGTTTTTTAGCAGTCTGCCCACACTGATATAGGCTAACAAAAATAACTCATTACAAATGAGTGAAAATGTTAAATAATTGGCTCTCTCTCTCTATCCCTCTGTCTCTATAGATACATTATCTGCTCTGAAAAATACTGGTTCTTGAACAAATATAGTTGATGAACTATCCTGTATGTTAACGTGCAAGACTGGAGGGAAATATTAGCTGGGAACATGTGCCGTTCATATTGTGCAAACCCAGACTGCCACACCCAGTAAATCATTCACCAGATTACAAACTGAGAACAATGATCAACTGTTTCGGCTCTAACATTACAGTTTTAGTATTCTGCCAAAGTACAGTCACAGTACAAAAGTACAACAACAGTACAAGGAAGCTTTTTTATTTGACAAGACAAACATACTGTAACATAAGATCCCAGCTGTATGCAAAGCGTTTGGTGCATATAGTTAAGTTACAGTGCATATACCCTTTTCAATAACCATTTTATTTTACAAATCTTATTTGAAATTGTATTGTCATTAAATTAAGCTGACATTTTCTACAGTAGCACAAGTTCACCAAGAAAAATATTCTTTAACGTCCATACTAAATTACAACTGTATATAAATTACAGTTTATATACACATATGGGAATGTCGGGAGTCCTTTGATTAGCAGATTCCAGGACATTTTTCTGTTTGGCTTTTCTTATATCTGGTGAGTCTTGTATTCACACAGTTGCAGGCAGTGTCAGCAATGCTGCACTCCTCCCATTCACGCCCGTCTGCTTACTTTCACAGGATTACTGTCAGAATGTTGCAACAACCTTAATGACACCAAGGGCTGAAACTGAACCTACGCCCAAACGACGGTCATGAGCGGCGCTGGAATGTGTTTGCGCAGATAATTACTTGGAAAACAAGTGGAAGACAGTCAACAGTATTGTTTCAAACTGGTGAATAATTCTAAGCATGCAATCTGAGAGAAGTATTTTCATGTGAAAAATTAAAAAAAGGCAGTTGTCTATTTAGTTATGTATTTTTCTTTAAAAATATAAGCTTTAGCAAACAAGTTAAATTCAGCCGCACAAATGCAAAATTGTATCATTTACTGTCAACAAAGATTTTTAATAACAAACAAAATACCGAAAGTTGTTACAAATGGATAGAAAACCCCACAGCCCTTCACTGCAAATATCATATCATAATACAACTACCATCATGAACCTGCAAATCCAGCATCCCATGATCAGATAAGGGGGTTATAGCTAATAGGTGGATGGAAAACCAAGACTCTGAATGCAAAAATATCTAAAATATGTACAACTGACTGCATCTGCATCGTATTCAGTGCAAAAGACTTACGAAAAAAATGCTAAGAAAAAAAAAATCTAAAAACTAAAGGCAATACATGCGCACACTGACACCACCCACTTGTTATTTTTCTCATTCATGTTCAGGGGCATACCAAGTGCTCAGATCCAAGGCCTCTGGGCATCCTGTCCAGTGAAAGATCAACCCCACCACTTTTGCGCTTCACTGTTCATGTGTTTGTGCAGGTGTCTGCGAGAGTTTTGAACTTTGGTCCCAGTGTGTTTAGGAAGTCAAGGTTATCGTTTTCGCCATAGTCACTGCAACATCCCACAGAGCCGGCTGCAGAGCCCACCCCCTCAAACCCATAGGGGTGGATGATGTCGCCTGCGTAGTGCCCGTCGTCCTCTGCTCTCAGATAGGCCAGCTTCTGCAAGACAATGAAGAAGGGAGAGGAAGCATGTTATTACTCAGTGTGGACTAATCCTCAGCTACAGGAGGGGAGATACTACACCATGTGATAACAAGGCTGCTCAGGATATGACATACACAGTCAGATATTACACAGTGAACAAACACACTCACCCACAAGTTAGAGAAATAATATTTCTCACCAAGACACTGAGAAATATTAAAGTTTACCGAGGATACTATCGCAGCTTAGAGAACAAGATTATATTACACGTTACCGAGGCTCTTACAGATAACGAAGACGTTATTTAAAACCTTAGACACTGTACACATCTGGACACATGTAATTCTGCCACGTTGTCCCACTTTTTGTGCTAACAAATCAAATGTTTTTAACTCAAAAACAACATTACCTTGTGTAGATAGTGGCCATTTGTTTGCCAGGTGCGAAGAAGACTGGTGTCCTGGGTGAGGTACCTGCTGTCAAAGCCCACACCGTTGCCAAGAAGATTACCCGCATTCAACTGTTGAGTACCATACTGGCTACCATAATGGCCATAGTACTCTCGTACATCGTTTGTGACAGCACCAGAATTATACATCCCAACGTCACGTGTGTTTTGGGCTTTGACTGTGTTGAAGCTGTTGTTCCCCAGCCATCCTGCATTGATCATAGAACCCTTCACTCCTGCTTCAGTCCCAAGCACGGGAACAGCGATGAGACTTGCATCCTGTAGAGAAAGACGACAAAACAGGTAATGAGTGAACACGGAACAATTAAACAAATGAAGCAAAACAAGACAAAAAAAAAAGATAAAAATAAGACTCCTTTACAAGGGTATGAGCCCAGGCAATGCTTTCGTTATGTCCTTACCACTTCTTCCCCTGGGGCCTCAGTGTTTGATTTGAGCAGGATTCCACCACTGTCTCCTGCGTCGTCAAGCTCCATCTTGTCTCTCTTTGTCACACAGAAAATGGCAAGGAGTATGCCTGCAATAACAAAGCAAGTAGGTTCGATATTAGTGCACAAGCATTGTGCATTTCATAATAAAACAGCACTCCTCGTGTGGTAGGCGTCACAAGAGTGAGCTTGATGGCATTAGACACTTTAAAACACTACCACGTATCATTGCTCAGTGCCAACCACTAACTTTCTATCACTCTTCTTGTGCTTTCAACAAATGCATAAGCACGGAATTCCTTTCATGTTTCATTATCTACAAAGTGTAGCCTAGACAATTCTGCTGGCACGAGTTTAGCAGTGGGGGACTCACCGAGCAGTAGGAGGAGGGCCAGAGGCAACAGCATAGCCAGTAAAGCCAGCGCCCCTAATGACACAGAGCTGTTCTTGGCCAAGCAGGCTCCATTCCGGCACTGGCAGATTCTTACTTTCGCCGTCTGTGTTTTACCAAAGCCCTGCAGATCTGTAATGTCCATGGGAACATTGTGTATCCCTGTAGGGAGCTCTTTGATCTGCTGCAGTGTAGCTGCTGTGTCTAAGGAGGAAACACATGTATAAAAATGAAGAAATAGCAACTTCAAGACTGTGCAGAAGACTTTAAACTTCGCAAATACGTCACCCGAAGGTGTAATTTCATATCAAAATATTTGCCCTCTGTAACGTTGACGGTCTGCCCAAAAAGCCGCACACCCACTTAAACAACAGCAAAACAGTATCAAAACGTACAGTATGCAAAATCTTATTTTTTAGTATTATAAAACCTATGTCTCAAGAATCCACTTGTATGTCACACTGTATGTCACAAACACATATTAGAGCCCAACCCATACATCAAACAGCCAATATTAATGTCCAATATGAGCTTATCATAGTTTTATCGTATCAGCACACAAGTGGCCTAAAAAGTAACGAGAAAACGCAGGACAAAAGATACGTTTGCTCACTTTAGAAACAATGTCAGCATTGCATAGTTTGTCCACCAGGGAGTGCAAGTTTATTTTTCAACTCTCAAATGTCCCACTGAGTACATATATCATGGTCACATTTCTTTAAAACTCAAATTTAAGGGATCTTCATCAAAAATGTTTGTTTTGCATTTATGTTAATCAGACATACGTATCACTTTTATTTTTTACTCATTTTAGCTTTCAATACCGTTCCAGTGAAGGGAAGTAACTAGTTACATTTACAGAAATAAAGTACTTGTACTGTATTTGAATGTTTTAATTTTCTGCTACTTCACTATATTTCAGAGGCAGATTTAGTCATTTTTACTCCACTGCTTTAATTTGACAGCTAGAGTTACCAAACATAAAATTAGTTATTGAAATATGATAAAATGTTAAACTGCCCAAAGAGGTTCAATTCAGTTAAGTTGTATTTATATAGTGCCATATCATAACAAAGTTATCCCGGGGCACTTTTTCATATAGAGCAGGTCTAGACCGTCTAGACCTTTTACTAAAATAAATGATCTGAATTCTTACACCACAGTTGGTGTTGATATCAGTGTCAAAAATTAATTATCAGTCGAGCTCTAAACAATTTCTCTAAATCTGTTAAGACTGTTTCGGGGATAGTAAACATTTGAATGGATAAGTGAGACTTCTTACATAGCTTTTACAGATGTTTCAATAATGTTTTGCTCTTGTTAAACATGTCTCCTGTTAACCAGAGGTGACACTCCAGGCTACATGGTGTTAGTAGCTAATGTAGAAAAAAGTATTTATCCAAACTGCCCCATTAAGCATTTTCTCAAAAACCTACTGTTTAAGTATTTTGTTTAAAAGACACTCTCTAACAGATGTAAATCCAACGGGTAAATATACAACCACCTACCATTAAGTCTTGTCAAAGACCATGTGCCGTCATGATTTTGTGGCAAACTAAAGCTGAAGGGGGAAGAAAAGGGAGACTGATCTTTGTCTTCAGCCACGACCACCAGAGAGCCACGCTCTCCTTCCTTCTCACACAACACCAGCTCACGTTTGGGGAGCATTGGCACGTTGTCGTTGACGTCCTCCACCAAAATGATGACTGTTCCCGTGCCTGTCTTGGAGGCTGAAATACATCAACAATGAATGAATACGTATGTAAGACAAATAAGGGCATGTTGGTCCCGAGGAAAAACCAGGTAATCCTTCTGTAGTTGGTTGCATTCTGACATTACCTGGGCGTCAATTACCTGGAAATTTCAAATACTGGCAAGTATCTTGAGATAATAACCCACTTTTTGCCATCACACCAGAGACTTGTGAGTCATTGTAAATGACTAGTCACATCTTGTCAACAGGTGTTCTCAGGTGAGACAAAGCAAGGACTAAGACGGCTGTTCGTTCAGACAGAAACTGTCGAGGGTAGGGCTGGTGTTAATAACCTTCGGCTGATGTAACAAAACCATCAGAAGGCAAGAAGATGACAGAGGTATCGTCAGTGGTGATTTGATAAGTAGACTCTTAATTTCCCAAACCACGGGGTTCTTGGTGCCAGTATAGTGGGTATTTACCAAACCCAGTGGAGAGAGTGAGTTTATGAAACAGGTAAAAGATGCGAGTAAAGAATTAGGCCTGTGATTTCTTTACCATTCAGCTGGTTATAATACAAGGTTCAGCAGAAGGATGGCAGCACAGGAGATATATTGCATTGAAAAGGAAATGTAATGCATTTACAAGCAACTTACTAGCATCAACAGCCTTCACGGTGATGTTGTAAATTCCATCCTTGACAAAGTGTGACTCTCTATCAATAGTGTTTGCAACCTTCAGCTCTCCTGTGTTTCTGTCGACATTGATCCATGAGGCTGGATCTGTGGACTTGTAATACCTGAGACACAACGGAAAAAGTACTTGTGTATTAGCAGCACGCTCCTCAAATCAGCAGTGAAAGTCTGCCCTCCAGTGTTTAAGGGAAGTAACAGAATCCTGAGTTACGGCCTTGAGGATTAGCTGCAACTGTGTCTATCATCAGCCATACCGTACCACAGGAAACGCAACTTCTTTAAGACAAATATAAAGTGAGGTTGCTTACTTGATGCCGTTGCTGCTCTGGGTCTCAGGATCTAGAGCTGTGTAGGTTCCTATCAACGTGCCGTTGGGAACGTTCTCTTTGACAGTGAAGCGAACGGTAGGAGCTCCGAACTCCGGACCCTCGTCGACATTGTTGACAGTGACATTCACAGGGATGGACCTCCACTGGGCTTTGGGGTCACTCAGCTCAGCTTGATTACGTGCCGTAACTTCAAGATTTACACTTCTGGTCTTCTCATAATCTAAGGGCTGGTAAAACAGGGAGAGAGTGTATCGTAAATACAAAACTGTTCTCACTGCTGTGTTATAGGCCTCTCTATGTCATACTAAAATGTTGTACTGCTGCTACTTCATAGTCACAGTAATGCGAAATCGCACTCACCTTCGAGACATACAGAAGCCCCTCATTTGTTTTTGGGTCCGTATCGATTCTGAAGTTTCCATTTTCATTTCCCTTAGTTACGACGAATTTAGAAATCCAGTTTGGTGTATTTATTAAATCCCTATCTTCAACAGGAATACGGAGGATAAGTTTTTCGTTTTCGTTTTCATTGACACTGGCTTCATACTAAAGGAAACAAAAAGTGTGTTACGTATTAGACAACCAGTTTTTTAGTCAGACAAAACAACAACACGGGTTTAACATGTAGAGATGACAAAGAGTTTATATAAAATACACCTGCTGTGCTTCATTTTCTTGTCACAAAACAATAAGACGTTATTTCAAGACGCGGGCTTGTTAATCACTTACAGAACTTTTCGTGAAAGTCGGTGGGTTGTCGTTGATATCAGCCAGAGTAATAGTTGCCGTTCCTGTGTTGGACAGTCCATTGTATGCACCGTTCATGTCTTTGATTTGTACTGTCACCATATGCTTTTCCTTTACCTAAAGACAAAATTATAAATAGCATGTTAAGATGAGGCAAGAAAACCCAGATAGAACATTTGTATCATCTAATTTCTATGTCATATGTCAGAATAATCCTTTAACACAATGGTGCCGGTGCTCACCTCTCTGTCCAAGGTGTTAGTTTTTGTGGTGATGACACCTGTCTTTGAGTTGATAGCAAACAGGTCTAATCCAGTCAAAAGGGAATACTTGATTTGTGTGTGGTTGGATTTTGGTTTGTCTCTGTCTGTAGCATTCACCAGCCCCACCACTGTCCCTGTGGTTTAAAACACCATCGCGGACATGGAGTTTATTATCACCCACACTGAAGGTCAGATACAGCAGGATTACTGGTCACACACACATCTCATGTTCCTCACCTGCGTCGCTGTGCTCCAGCACGGAGAATAGCATTGGGTCGGTGAATGTTGGAGCGTTGTCATTCACGTCATCTACATTTATGGTGATGGGCAAAGGCAAGTCTGTCGGCTGATCTGTTTCTCTGCTGAAAACGTCACACTTTAACTGTGAAGAAAAAAGTGCATTTTACAAGGTTAACACACGTTAGCATATCATATGGCTGAATTTATATTCAGTGTCAGATTAGTCATTTAAAACACCTTTCAGCAGATGTACTTTAATAATCAAATATTAATTAAGGATCAGATGAACATAATAACCATCATGGTTTCACACCAGAGCCGAAACAGTTAACAGCTCTGCAATCGGCAACTACTTTGATAATCGATTCATTCTTACATTACTGTACATAATTCCAACTTCTCAACTGAGGATTTTCTACTTTTCTTTGTTTTATCTGACAGGCAGTGTGTGTGAGTGTTTGTCAGACAAAACATGCAATTTCAAGACGCCACCTCGGACATTAGGAAACCGCGAAGGCCATTTTTCACCGTTATAGACCAAACAAGTGATCAATTATGGTCAGCTTTCACACTCACTGTAAACGATGGGAACTCTTCACGATCAACTGGCTTGTTCACACTTAACATCCCAGTGTACCGGTCGATAGAGAACACTCCCACTGGAGTCTCATTGAAACCAGGTCCACTGATGGTGTAGTACACGCTTTGCTTGGCTGACGAGTCTGATATGACCTAGAAAAAAAAAGAAGAAAAAAAAATTCAAACATATACAAGTATGCAAATTCTGTTATTATTAAACCATCTGTAAAAGTAAAGGAAACCCTCCGTGGTCTCGTTCAGCTTGCAATACTTTAAAATGAGTCAAAGAAAACAACAAACACGTGACTCCATGACATCTTTAAGCAGATTCCAATAGACAGTCTCCTGATGCAGACTGTGTAAAAACGCCAAAAGGAATTATTCGCTGCAAATCAGCCAAAAGTCACGAAATTAAAAGGGGCCTGTGAATCAGATCATCTGGAATAAAAAGAACAGGGAAAAGAAAAGCAAGTGTAGCGAGAAAAAAAGGAAGATAAAGCTCAAATCCACTACAATTCAAAAACAGTCTATATTTTTAAGCTCAGGGTTTTACCGTGCTCATTACTACTGGAAAGGGTCCCATCTGATTCTCCAATATGCTGAAGGGTGGAGGACTCCACCGCCTCTTGGAGCGCCTCAGGACGACTTGGCCCGTGTGCTGCTGTGGCAGGAAAGCGGGCGAAGAGAAAACAAATGAATGAATTAAAGGCCCATTAGCACTCTGGCCTTTACAAAGCTGCTGCTAAAGTCTCACCTGTCTGTCCTGCGCTGTGGGCCCGGCGACCAGGTGAACCTCCACCTGGGAGCCCGGCCCGCTGTCGCCCTGAGCCCACACGGAAAATGTCCGCCCTCCCGCCGCCACCGACACCGGAGACGAAGCCTTGACCGCCCCGTCGCTCGTCACCGTGAAACTCGGGTCCTGCGAAGTGAAGCGCGTTGACTCGGTGTCACAGGCGGCGACTGGAGACGCGAGAGGTGAGAAGAGACGCTGTGAGCGGCGGACAGCTGACGAACATACAACAACAACAACAACAACAACAACAACAATACCACGCACCTTTGGTGATTTGGTATCCGGCAGGAATTGCTTGGGGCACGAGCACGTACACAGAGGTCGGCATGACGCACGAGTGCGCGCGCGGCAGGACCTGCGGCAGAAAGTCGACCCAAACAGTGAAAAGTCGTTAAAAGTCACGTTGTTGTAGCCGTCGGTTAGAACGACGCTCCTCTTTAGTCGAAGGTCAAAGGGCGATAGAAGACTTTGTAGCGCAAAGTGGAAGCACCGAAAGTGGGAGCACTCACCAGCAGCAGCAGGCAGATGTTAAAAATTAAAACCTTCGCCATTTTTTTTTTTATTTTTTTGGGAAACGTTTTCCTTCGACTCTGTCCCCGGTCGGCAGGAGGAAGCTGGGACTCGTCCGGACAAACGGTGCGTTTGGTTTTGTCTGCGCGAGAAGTCAAAGGGGCAAAGACGCTCGGCTGCTCCTGCGCTGCAACAGGCAGACTTGACTGTGAGTCAACAGGCAGAAAGAACACACCTTAAGCTGCCCCACCCTGCCTGCCTGCCCGCCTGCCCGCCTGCCCGCCGGCCCCTCCGCTGAGATCAGCGCCTCCACGCTGCGGGGCTGCGCTCGCTCTTCTGCACGTCGACGCCCACAAGCGGGCAAATATACTGTGCTTGTTTCTGCCAGCAGGGGGAAGCATTGCTTAAACGTGCTCGCAGCTAAAGTGAGTCTGTAATGAATTTTAGGGTGTTGCAAGGCATCAAAACCAAACTTAGGCACCATATAATTTATCCATGGAAGAGTTATTGCTGCGCCATATGAGATATACATGCTTATGAAGGTACCATAATGCCTTGAAGGAACGTTATATTGATTTCTATTTTTGCTGAGCAGGTGCTCTTGTAGTTATGCAAGCTACAGATTTAAAAATCCAGTTATTTCTATTTTAAAAAGTTATTTTTTTTTGGCATCATCCTTTGGGTAATTACAGAGAGATTGACCCCTGCACGCCCCTCCTCTGCAGCTCCACTGAACCACTCTCTGCACGAGGAACAAAAATGGGCTCCTCACTTAACACCACAGGAATGTGTGCTGAATGAAGCCTGGTGTGGGGGAGGCTCTGCTCCCACGGCGAAGCGCTCACTATCTCTGTAAACCGCTGATAAAAAGTGAGAGTGTCCTTTAAAACATGTCCCATTTGCTCTAGTGTAATCGGGTAGAACCGGTTTGAAAACTGCATTGGGAAGTCAAGACTGCGTGAGGCTGCAACAGGAAAGGTGAGAAAAATGGCCGGAAGACTGCCTTGCTGTGAGTCATGGGTGTGGACATAATGAAAGGACTTGGGGCAGAGAAGTCTTAACAGAGAACGCAAAACAGACTCTGCAAAATACCCTCCGGCCACTGCTAAGCTGAAATTAAAGTTAATTAATATACTATACACTAGGCTACAGTGCATGTGATGTTTGAACAGATTAACCCATTATGTTTCTGCTTATTGTACTGGTGACACTGTGTCTGACCTCTCCTGCCCACTCATTGTGATACACTGTGGTGAATTTAGTCACGGTTCTGCAAATAACCAAAGCATGACTTAATGATCTTTCTGCCGAGTAGTGCAGTTTGAAGTGAGCCAGAGTTTATTCATTTCTCAGGCTCTCCTGAGCCATAACGCTGGACTTCAAAGGAGTTATACACGACTGCATACAGTTCATGCTGAACTGGATTGTACAGTGTTGTGGCAAGGTGTGCTGGGTCTTTTGAACACCTCTGATTAATATTGTTATTATTTTCCCAGATGAATCAATGTGGTGTTGCAAAATCTAGTGTGGAACAAAACCGCCTGCAAGGATGACAACAACCGTGTGTGCTGCCAGGATACCATAACTGCCAGTAGACTCATACCAGATGTTTTCAGATAATACATTTAATGGGTGTAATAGCAGACAGTTGCAGATCGGCGTATGACAGTGACATGTATATCCCTGAGGTAAGAAAGTTTTCTGAGTGTTACACAATGCAACTGCTCCACCCTTCTTTCCACTCCCGTTGGGCGAGCGCCAGCGACAGGCAGGGTGGGGCATTCGCGTATGAGTGAGACAAGTTGCTCAATGGTGTTCTCGGAGAATGATGTGACTAATAGCTATGTGGTTATTGGCGTGTAACTTCTGATACACGTGAAATCAAACATTGCATTCAGTGTAACACAATGCATTTCGAAAAGCAGCCTCCAAAATGACCGAAGAGTTGAATCAAACAACTTCACCACTGTGAAGGTATGGTATACTGCAGAGCTGTCATATTAGACTGAATTAGATTTAGGGGGGGCGTACTACTAAGCCACAGTGAAACACTTACAGGTAGACAATTTATTATTGATCTGGATCGTCTACATTATTTTATAATTCAGCTCTCAAGCCTACAGTTGTTATATCGCACTGTTACAAATACACTGCATGAATGCATCGAATGCCTAAGGTAATAAAAATATATCTTTGCTAATGTACCACTCGTATCACCCAGCATGTACGTTTATTGGTCTGTCAAAATAGCCATTGCATCACCAACAGAAGTTGATTTTCTGAGCACTGGACAGACATACGACCCACCTGGCTCTCGTGAGCATGTTTCGTAAGAGATTCACTCTGCTGCATTTTTATCTTTGCTTTTAGAACATACTAAACACAAACTAAAGGGATAAGCCCAAATTCTGTTGCTCTTTTAACATTTCAATCCCTACCACATCTGTGTTCAAATCATCACTTTGAGACCACGACTAAGAGAGTTGGTGGCTTCTATCTCACGCAGCGTAAGTGGCTTGAAAGTAGTTTGTGTTCCAACTCTTGTCTTTTTCTGACGTGCAACCTTTGGAACATGTACTTGCCACGGCGCCATCGAAACCACCCTGTGATTAAAACAAACGGCGCAGGAGGTGCAGAATTCCAGTGAGATGTCAGACAAAATACATAATGATTCCTTCACACAAACCAGTGGCCTAATCAGGAAGGACTTATCATATCTTTCCACTACGACACACCTTCGGACCCGGGGAGTGAAAGTTTCATGTACCTTGACAACACAAAGGGTCACTGCGTAAATATTTATAGATAATATATCTGAATATTTCTCTCAAACAAACTTGCCAAAGCCTACATGCACACACACACACACACAGTCCAGTGTGCAGCTGGACGTTTCTACTGTAAGTGGTGAACCCAGAAACAGTAGAGAATTTCACAGGCACAGGTGAAGTTTTACAGAAGAGTGAGAAAAGGTGGTGTAAAAGGACTCTGCTGCATTTGTTTTAATGAGCTGATGATCAAACTCATAAATAAACAAATAGAAGACTTAATCCCATACTGCAAACTCAAGATGGGACATTTCTATCTTATTGTTAAGTGTCTTTTTATACACAGAAAAACACTATTTCACACGTTGCCACTCCAGATCTACAAGAAAACCCAATTCCGGAGCAGCAGAGACTCAACAACAGGCTGCACACACAAACATCACAGCTGGGCTGTAAACGCCTCCCCTCCCCGACTGTTATCAGCAGAGAGAGAGAGAGAGGAACCGCCTATCGCTGCAGACGTCCCAACCCTCCGAAGGGTCAAAGTCTGCAGGCTAAGGCGCATAGACTCCGAGCAGAGTCACTTTGACGCGGTTTCACTCCACTTCAACAGGACTTTGCGTTGTTCGAGCCGATGGCTCCGCTGCTGAGGTGCAGCGTCCTTCTTCTGCTGGCGCTCCACCTAACGGTAAGTCTGCGACCCAGGGACGGTTTCCTGCTGTTTCTGGTCTAGTGTGGCTCTTCTCTGGCGGGTTAGGCAGCCTGGTGTTAATGCGCAGTCTCCATCCGTTTGGTGCTGGGTGGTCACGGGGCAGCTCTGTTCTTTACTTCCTCTCCAGCAAAGCGGCTTCCCATAATGATTTCCCTAACCACTGCCTGGGGGGGGGGCTTTAGGGGCAATAAGTCTCCATCAGCTACAGTGGAAGTTTTAAGCTTTGACATAATTTAGATACATGTCTAACAATTTCAAATGCCCCAATTATGTTGTTATAAAGTTATGGGGGGGGGGGGGGGGGGGGGGGGGGGGGGGGGGGGGGGGGGGGGGGGGGGGGGGGGG
>JAVQJV010053705.1:0-19269 GCA_036024995.1 Gadopsis bispinosus
CAGCAGACCCTTGACGCTATACTTCAATGTGTTACCATGTAGGATCTTGCAGGAAATTGTTTGTGTAGATTATAAACATATCGTAAATTGTCCTGACTGAAATACATATAATTCAACAAAGCAAAATCAGAACAAGATGTAAAACATGTTTTTCTCTTTTTTTCACTCCTTAGTGAAGGTGTAGTGTTGTTCAAACTGAAAGGTGCCAAAGGAAACACTGAATAAACGAATCAATTCTATTCTCAAACTTCAATGTAACTATATACATATAATCCAACAGTGCAAAGTCAGAACATTTATAAAACTATTCTTTCTTTATTTTTTCCCTAAACAATTCTTTATTCCTCATTTATCTATTTATAACATCAGTCTCCTGTTTCCTTGGCAAACATTTTAACAAACTCATCCATGTCTAAGCTATTTGTGATGTTTCATGGCCCAAAATCACCAAGTTCCTCTTCCTTTCACGCGACACGGTGCGACGAAAGGGGGTTAGAGCTCGTGCCGGTGTGAAGAAGGAACTCTGACATGATGCGATGATCGATTAAAATGATCACTTGCTGTGTGATGATCGCACAGGAAGTGATATTATTAATCGATTTGGTCCAGTAAATGAATGTAATGTAAAATGTAGGTCAAACTGAGCTTCGCTAGCGGCACTTAGTCTCCTTCGGACTGACAGAAACCTTCTCGCAAAACCAGCGTTAAGGGGAACTGCGCGACTTTGTAGGCGGGGCTGTAGGCTGCCCACCCAATCAGAGCGCAAATTCGAAACAGTACCGAAATGTATGCATTCTGTGATGTAAAAAAAAAAAATCTGAGATTTTGATTGGGTGGGCACTGCCCACCCTTGCCCATTGCTAGAGCCGGCCTTGGAATTCTGACTCCCCCCCCCAGAATTCTGAGATTAAAGTCAGAACTAAAAAAAAAATCATGTGCCCCTTAACTTCTCGTCTTGTTTTTGGATGGCTGGCATCCAGCCGATGGTACAGAAAATAGACTTACTATCTACATCCGTTCAACCAAAACCGCCCGAAGCTCCAGTTCCACACACACCCTTCACGTATTAAATAGTAAACGCAGGCTTAACAGGCAAAAGCATGACGGACAAACTTGAAGACGTCAAGAGGTTTATGAAGAAGGGTTGACAAATTAAGTGAGTAATGTTGTTGTGAGGCTTATTCAAAAGGGATGGTTGGCTAAAGATGCCTGCTCTGATGATGTGTTTACATTTTCATCACATTATTTTGTATCATTTTTTTATTATAAACTATTTTCTAAATATTTAGGGGCAGCTACCAAGCTGGGGCCCCATGGATCGCCAAAGGTTTTACCCCCCCTTAGCGACACCCCTGGATATATGGCACCCTGATACACTTGGGAGAAGGGCTGCATGATACTTTGAAGACTATACTACTCCAAATGACCAATCACAAATCACATTTATGGATTAACTCAGCAACATGAGAAAATTGCATTGGTAATTGTGTGATCCCATCTTATTATATATAGGCTGTTGCAGCAGAGGCTGGCACACCTATTCTCCCCTTGGTTGTAATCTCCATAATCTGGCCTCCTGTTGTGTAAGTGGTTGTTTTTTTTCCTTCTTCAGTTACATTACTTCACTATCAGGGTCTTGGCTCAGGTTTTAGATCCAAAGTGCCCACATGCAACCACCACCCTAACACATTTTTGACACCAAATAATTATAATAAACTTAAATTTGATTTATTTATTCAACTGTTCTGTTATATATCCTATAGCACACATTTCCTCTCACTACAGGATGATCTAATGCTGTTTCAAAGACTGCAAAAAAAAAGGAAATATTGTAATATTGATAATATATTCAGTGTACTGTAAATGTGGAAGGGTACATTTCTCCACAGCTTAGGTCTGACCCAAATTTTCAGGGACTATACCTCAATGGTATCTACATCCCTGTACATTATACATATATCTGTACAGTTATTGTGGCCATATACATCATATCATATCGTTTACCTAAGGAAATGTGTTATCAGTTTTTTCTGTTCTCGTCAATATGCTACTTTCCAGGATATGTTTTTTTCCTAATCATGGCAGAGTGAACCCTGTAATCCTCGGTGTTCACCTTAATGATGAAACGCACAGGTCCACATCTCCCAGTGCTGACGTGTATGGGTTCCCTCTCTTTCACGCATGCGCACAGCGTCAGACACGACTCGCAGTTGTCCAGTCAAGTTAGCGTTCAAACACACCGAGCAAAGACAGACGTGCCGCTGTTTACTCGTCAACATAAAAGCTTAATGTAAAGTTTTAAACAAACACGTGGGTGTGCACGGCATCACGTTTCATTTACTGAGCTGTGAAAATACGCCGTCTTGGAAATTGGTATTGTGTTTTACATGTGTGCCGCGTAAGAACGTTCAATCGCCACTATAAGGTTTTATTTTGAAATGCGTGACCGGAAACGTTGCCTCTTTCCCGCAAACTCGACACTGGCGATTTTCGTCGCGTAACCAACATAGCGACCGACCGGCGCTTTGGTGGAGTTTGACGTGGCACTCTTGCTTCCAGCGGAGGGCAACGGGCTGCGAAGACATCCAGGTAAACGCCGCCACGGCGAAACTCACTCACACGCGCCGCCGACGCGAGTGTGTAACTCCGCGTCAGGGCAGACGTTGCAAATTTTGACGGCATTTGCCTTCTCGGAAAGAACGCGCGGACGGGGAAACTTTGGAGTGATTTCCGCGTAGCTAGCAAAGATGTTCTCTTGTCAACATGTCACCGACGCTGCGCGATAATGCCGCGCTGCCCTCCAAAGGGCGTTTAGGTGTGTGGCTATGTGCTGTAGCCGACGTGTCGTGCTGGGTGCGAGTTGGAAGGAGGGCAGGGATGCTCAGACTTGTAGCCACATCATAACGGTGGCAATTGACGTGGCAATTCTCGGAAGCGGGCAGATACAACTGAACTTGTTGCCAACCCACCACGGTTATTATGATTGTCTGCGTTCTATTTTTTTCCTTTGCTTTACCCTTTTGTTTTGGGTGCCGTGTGTTTAATGGGTTTATTACGCAGCAGTGAAGGGCTTTCGTACAGCTGTTAGTGCGCAGCTGTTATGTGTACGTTGACCCCACTGTGTCGAAGTTCACCTGGCTTTAGGTGCCTACAAGGCCCCACTGCTTTTCTAACTCAGCTGCCCAGGGGACTGAAGAACTCACAGTCCATTGGCACCCTGTTGGCCAAAACTCAGGACAAGAGCAAAGGTGCAGCTTGGCTGCAAGGGTTTGTTTAAATTGCCTTAATTACAGGCCTATGTGGGTATTCACACAGCCTGAATTATGCAAATGTGAGGGTAAACACTGCATATTAGCTCGTAGGCAGACAGCAAAACAGAAACCAGCAACTTAAGATAATATAAGCAAGGATAGGCCCGGCCTTATCGCTCAAGAAGCAGTGTCAAAGGTCCATGTGGCAGCCGTGTGGATGATTGCACGAGGTCAAATATCAGCTGTGGTCTGTTGCAGCTAAAGAAATAAAGCTTTCGTTCCTCTTGTGTGGACACACTAAGTGCGTGCACGCGTCGTTACATTTTGCTCTTGTCAAACTCAACAGGTTGCCAAGAGTCATTCGTCCTGGCATGAGAACACAGTGACAGTCGTCCATTCAACATGAGTCAACAGGGTTATGTTGCTGCACCCCCGTACTCCCAGGCCCAGCCAGGCATGGGGGGCTACCAAGCTGGATTTGGAACTGGTCCTGCACAGCCCCTCTACGGGCACTATGGGGGACCGCCTCAGGCATTCAGCGCTCCACCAACAGGTAAAGGACTTGGATTTGGGTTCATTCATTCATTTAAAAAGTTCAATCATGCCACCTAGCAAAATCATGTCGTTCATTTTTCAACTGCATCAATCGTTAGCAACAAGTGCGCTCTCTCTCGGCAGAGATGGCTGACGTGAATATTTTCAAAAAACATATTTTAAGTGTCACAGCACACTGACGCAAGCTCCGTAGGACTGAAGCGCAAACAACATTTCTCTAGGCTCTCAGTAGAATGACTCCATTCATTCCTTTAAACTGATGGTCTCGGGCCGCACATGTCCGCACTGATGACCCCCGTAAGAACGCTGAGCTCACTTACATATATGCAGTGAAAAGTCTGTTGTCAAAATAAGTCCCGTTCAGATGCTTTGACAAGCGTTACTTTGCCTGATCATGCTGTATAAAAGGTTTGGATCCAGACTGGAATTTTCCTCCCGACGCAGTGAAGAACGTACTAATACACTGTACACATGGCGTCTGTCACTCACCGCAGGTATGATGAAACCAGTGTCCTCCGCTGCCGGTATGCCGCCACCTCCAGTGTCCAGTCAGTACAATCCAAATGTCCAGCAGAATGGCGCACATCCACAAAGGTAACAAGCTTCACTAAACGGCAGCCGTTTCTCTCTGGAATCAACATGAGGAGATTGTGCAAGCGTTGCAGCTTAAATGCATTAAGAAAGGTGTCTACAGATGACGAATCGTAAGAGGCACTATATTGTTAAGATGAGCGATTGTGCAAGTAAGAGGATTAGATGCAACAGATCTGTTCAGGCCATGTGTTTTCACAGTTCATGTTAAAAACTCAAGTATTAAGCACATCATGAGACCACGCTGTACCCGTCTGTATATTAATAAGTGTCCTTGTGTTCCTCAGATACCCCGCTCCACCCTCTGCTTCTGCTGCTTACGGACAACCTCTACAGTCCCCATACAACAGCATGGCCTCTGCGGCCCCGCCTCCGGTGCAGCAGCTCACCAATCAGATGAGTTCTGTAAACCTGGGAAACTATGGCAAGTTTGCGGTTTACGGATTTATACTTTAGACAAACAGCGTGTGTGCCATGCATAACATAAAACAAAATAGAGCAGCCAAGTAATCTCACTCACCAGATTGTATTTCTTCATTTAATTTCTCAATTGTGTTGGCCCAGGCCCCATGCAGAGCCCTCCTCCACCAAGCTCTGCAGCCCAGCAGCCTTTCCATATGCCCCCTTCTCCAGCTATGGGTCAGCCACAGATGCCTCCAGGCCCGCAGTCCCCCCAGATGTCTCCACCACAGTCACCCCCAGCAAGCATGTCAATGGCAGGCCCACCGATGGCAGGCATGGGTAGACCCTTCCCCGGGCTACCTCCACCAGGCCCTGGAGGTTTCCATCAGCCTGGTCCCGGGGCTGCTGGTCCACTGGGATACCCACAGCAAGCAGGTAGCTGTGATGCTGTAAACCAAAAAAAAAAAGTTGAGCCCACACCAGTCAAAAGACATTCTGAAAGGGATATTACAGCTTTCCTGACAAAAGGCCGTATTAGTTACTTACTGGTAGTGATCCTGATACCTGGCCTTTAGCTCCTTTAGATCAGCGTACAGATGAGGAATCTCCTGCTTGACAGAGAGAAATAAACAGCAAATGGGGGCAGTTTTTTCACGTCTTTTCATGTCTTTGATTCTTGATTCTCTTCTGAGGTGGCTCTGTGTCATAGAACAATTGTGTTTGTTCAATAGATCTGTAATACAGAAGAGTCTGGCAGGAGAATCAATCTGTATCCCTTTGATAAACATTAAAAAAATATGTTCTCATTGTGTGTTCTGGAGCAGTCCGATCAGAACTCATTCTCCAGCCTACATTTAGAACACAATTCTATACTTTACACTGTAGCCGGTAAATATAATTTAATAGCTGGTATATCCTGTTTTAATGTACAGGTCAGTTTGGGGGACAAATGGCTGGGCCCCAGCCAGGAATGCCAGGGTCCTTCCTTGGATCACCAGGCGGATTGGCGGGACCACCTCAGAAGAAGCTGGACCCTGACTGTATCCCCAGCACAGTGAGTTGGTGACTAACCCTCCTGGGATGTCACACCTTCACGTACCAACATCCCACATGTGTCATTTCACATTTTCACATCTGTCCTGAACCAGCAGCTTATTCATTCCTCAAAAGGTTTCCAACAAAGGCATTTACAGCTCATGTTTTCTTCACATTACTGAGTACTTTCATTCACTTTATTAATTATATGTTGGGTAATGTAAAAGCATTGAGGATTACAGACAAATGGTGGGTGACATTTGGGCATATTATCAAGCAAAAGCAACCATGAACTTGATGAACGTTGCATTATTTGTTTGCCATGTAGTTCAGCTGTCACGAGTAATGAAATATCCGTTTATAACCGATTGTACTGTAATGCGTAACTTGTCTGCTTTAGACTCAAGTCATTGAGGATGACCAAGCAAGAAAAGGGGGACAGGTCTTCAACACAAACATGAGAGGACAGGTTCCACCTCTGGTCACCACTGACTTCAAAGTACAGGACCAAGGTAATATTATACACTTCTCTTTATGCACAATATATTTGTAGTAGATGTCCAATAATCCCCCGTTGAAACACATTTTCGTTCATACGATTTCTACAGAAGGTATACAGCCTGCGTGCTTGTTCATGTTGACCACCATGTAATATGTGGTATGCACTCTGTAATGTATTGGCTTTGCTCTACAAAACGTAGACATTTTCTTGAGAATTTAAATTACTGACCGTTTCTGTTAACGGTAAATTAAACATGGAAAATTATAGCCCACACTTCTTTCTAAGAGAGTGTCCTCTGTCATAACATCGACTTCAGTAGTCCTTTTTGCTAACCCCAGGCAATGCCAGTCCCAGGTTCATACGCTGCACCACCTACTCCCTCCCCTGCACCGCCGATCTGGCCAAGCAGTGCCAACTGCCCATGGCCTCCATCATTAAACCCTTTGCCACATTGCCAAAGAATGAGGTAAGTCATGGTTTTACTTCTCAATTATGGCCAAGTTGCCCCATCTAAAAACAAAAGTTCAAATAATATCAACAATAAATAACGGCCTGCTAAGATAAACCAAAAAAAGAAGAAGGACCTAATAGATTCCTAGCAGCTTGGCTGTTACGCATTTTCCTGGTGTGCTGCAAGTGCAAATCCTGCAGGGAGTGAAAGAAGTTGATATATACCAGTGTCTCCCACAGATTGAGAATGTATTTATAGTGGTCGGCTTTGTGTTGGGCAGAATCCATCACTTGAGTAGGCTGTGTTACAGCAGTGTCCAGAGTTTTGAAGGGTTTTTTTTTTTTTTTGTCCCCGCGTTCTCTATGTTTATAAATTAATGCATATACATATTCTCAGTCTGCACATTTAGCATTTCCATGCAGACCTTTGAAAGGAAAGAAAGTCATACAATACAAGAAATCCTCTTGGGTGGGCCTACATCCTATGCAAACATTGCATGAAAAAACATTAATCACACACCAAAGCTTTTCTATCCTTAAGAGTGCACTGTGTCATCTCGAGAATGACTTACGAAATGCACAAAAACACATGTGGGAGTTTTTCTGCAGTCGTAACAGCAAATTATTGCATTTCCAATGGAGGATTCTGTTATATTCTCCAATTTTGAGTCTCACATTTTTAAAAATCTCTGTTAAATCCAGCTGTTACAGCAGTTTAAGTCATTCAGGTCTTAATTTTGCTTATGATGTCCTACTGTGGCATTTAGGATAGAGACTGGTACATTTACTTTTATTTTAAAAAGATTATTAATAAATAAAAGTACCAAATATGCAACTACCGAATGTCCTCCTGTGATGGATGTTTCCGTGTGCTACAAAAGTTAATTTGTCCCGTGAATGACCTCCTTCTGGATCGTATGTGATCTAAGAATCCTGCCGTAGATATTTCCACCACTCGCCGCCTTGTCCCAGGCACCAATTGGCCTTTTTAGGCAATGTTAGCTTTCTCTCATCTGGCTTTAGGCTAATTAACTAATGCCAGATCTGCAGGGACCACTGAAGAAGAAAGGAGGTTTATACAAAAGGAATCAAACGCGAGTGCTCTCAGATTTGACTGCGTCTAGTGCAGCACGGAGCATATTCACGTTACTGTTGCACCAGAATAGTCAAACTTGCTCCGAGTTTGTTCATAACTCAGAAGAGCATGCTGTTGTGCTTGGATGCTACAAGCATTGTTTTGTCATCCTACAGGTTTTGTTAGCTGACCTGGGTAAACAGCCCTGAAATAATGTAAACACTCCACCGCGAAGTCGCCAGTCCAATGACAAACCTGCCTGCTGCCTTGTCTGCATGTGTTTTATGGTGGTTGGGTTCATTTGAAGCAAACATTTAAATTAATGTTGTGTCGAGGCCTGCAGGGAGTGTTACATAAACAGCGTCGAGACAGCCTCCGTCATCTGCAGGCCTCGGGAACAGCGCTGCGGTGTGTCTATTAAACCGCTTCGTGCTAAGCAAATTACATTCCACATTCTGTGTATGAAAGAGCAATGTGCATTGTGAGAGAGAGTATGGTCCAAGTACTGTAAATATTGCATTGCTGAAAACATGGGAAACATCAAAGGGAACGTAGACCCTTTAGAAATCATTCTACAATAAAGTAAATATAAATCGTAGATTAGATGTGTTATTCTGTACACACTGATGAATTACGTTGACTGTTGACTGACCATAATGTCTTTGTGTGTATCCCTGTGCAGACCCCTCTATATGTGGTGAACCATGGTGAGACGGGCCCGATACGCTGCAATCGATGCAAGGCTTACATGTGTCCCTACATGCAGTTCATCGATGGAGGCCGTCGCTACCAGTGTGGTTTCTGCAACTGTGTCAATGAAGGTACAGAACAATGCACAAAAAACAATGAGGAAAGGTATTGTATTTATTTTAAAGAACAAGAAAACAGGTCAACGTTAAACTCTGAATATGTTGTGCACAGTTCTATATTTCATTTTATTTCTTTGTCTTACCCTAGTGCCAGCCTTCTATTTCCAACATCTTGACCACATGGGCCGGAGGGTGGACTTCTATGAGAGGCCGGAGCTTTCCCTGGGGTCCTACGAGTTTGCAGCCACCCTGGAATACTGCAAGGTACAGGACAACTACTTAACATCTGTTGACTACTATTCAAGGGACTGTTTGCTGGTGTAAAGCAGAGTTTTCGCATTGGTGATTTAACACCGAAAGTGTCATGGATGCTTCTCACAGAGGTCTGTGTAATATAGTACAAGATTTGCATCTCCAGGACTGCATTACTGTTCGTTCTGAAGGACCTCTTGGCACCCTACATTATTCATCATGAGCTGATTATATCCAAACTGACTGCCGGACAGAAAGTGTTCGGCTCAGTTCTTTTGCAAGCGATGCCAATCAGAGGCAAGTCCCCATGGAGGCCGCGATTGTTGAGAACAACAGTGGAGGGCCAGAGTATGCTGGCAAAGCTGAGTCACTCCCCTGGCCCACTTTTGCTCTGTTTGTTAAGACCTCAGCCTCTGCAGGCCAGATACTAAACAAAAGCCTGCAAGTTGAGTGTCTTGTCATGAATTGTACAGTAACTGTGGAGACATAACATGGTGTTGCTGACAATCCCCCCCTCACACACACCCCATATCCCGCCATTAAGGAATTCATAACTGTCAAGGTCTCCTCACTGCTACCCCAAGTCATAAGCAAGCACAAACGGAAACATCTCTGGTATTAGAGACCTATTAACAGAAACTTGAGGTGGAGGGCGAAAGAGGAAGCTTTGGGCTTCTGTTGATATGCTTTGATTAAGGACTTCATTTAGAGGTTCCAGGACCGAGAAGAGGAACCACTTGTTTGGTCATGACTAGTTTATTCACGAGCGATTCATGTTTGCACAGGGAACATTTTATTATTATTATTTTTTTCCTCATTTCCTTTTTGAAATGTGGTATTTTATGCTGCATGCCTTTCAAGCCTCCTTAGCCTGGAAGGTTTGTAAAATTGCAACTAATTTGTTGCACCTGCTGCCCTCTTCTCCCACGCAGAACAACAAACCTGCGAACCCCCCTGCCTACATCTTTATGATTGACGTGTCCTACAACAACATTAAAAGTGGACTGGTCAAACTGATTTGTGATGAGCTGAGGACTCTACTGGAGAATCTGCCAAGGTACGCACAATAAATCAGAAACACACACAGTACACGTAGGAATATAATATGTATCCTCTGCTACATTAGGTGCTATGCATAGTCGATAGGGTGGACATGGTCTACTTTTCCACATATACCATATTAAAACTAAATGCTGTTAATACAGTTCACATCCAACATAATATGCTGCCAAATAAGGGCTTCCCTCAAGTCTTAAACACCAAGCCAACCTTTTGTTCTCCTCAGCTGAATTCTGTTGCATGAAGATTTGCACATGGTGGGCATCGGTTAGGGAGGGCGCCAAGGCTGCCAAAAATGGAAAATAATATAGTGCAGGCTCTCATCTCATCTCAGAAAGGCATCCGAAACAAAACAAAAAGCTTCGTCGTACAGACAACTCTGGTTTTGCGGTAAGCATTTTCCCCCTGAAGCAAGTGATAGATTTATCACGGAGGAGAGGGCGATGTACCTCACCTGGTTACTCCTAAAATAACCACCTCATTAGTGCCAGAAGCAATATATCCATATTTGTCTGCTGCCATGACATCAGCAGAACACTTAGCAGAAGTGCACTCCAGATAAGACCCGTCTTCACCTGTGTTTGAACCTTTACTTTGGGTTTAACAGGCACTAAATTAAACCATTTGGACACCCTGCATTTTTAAATGGTTCATGTAATTCTGCAGTATTTTCCAAATGCAGGATTAATTCCCTTGAGATGAAGCTAGAGCCCGCTTTAAGTCAATGCAGATGTAGACTTTTTGTTTTAAATCATCACTGGTATTTTTATTTTTTTTTAAATTAGTGTCTGGTATGAGGAAAAAACAAAATGAACGCATCTCGTCTGAATGTTATTTCCAACAGCACCTGTGACTGATGTTCATCGAGGAGCTGACCAGCAGCATAGTTACTTCAAAGGCTTCTTGCAGTAACATTTAAGCCACGTTACAGATTTCCCGCTGTGTCTGCATGATTTAAGAAGAGAGATCTACAAGCTGCAGTTGGCAGTGTCAGTAGAGAATGCTTTTAAAGGACGGTGAAAGGGTTTTGATGTATGGAGTGTTCTGGTGAACGTCAGGGGTTTCTATGCCTTTTTATATTTTTAGTGGCACTTATCTACAGCATTATCTTAATAATTTCCAACAAAGTTTCCAGGAAAGGGTCATTTGGTGATAATTCAAGGGAAAACAAACAGTGTTGCACTTAATTAATTGCTACGGTCAATTAGTCATTGTGCAGCAAGTCAGCTGAACCTCTTTAGGCAACCTTACAATTCAAAATATGAAGAATAAAGCTGCAAATAATAAATTAATATGACTAATATTTACTTTTTTACTTTCAGGGATGTTAATATTTCCCTATAAGTACTACCTATTTACATAGGTTTTATTCAAGGAAGTTATTAGGAAAATACGGACATGTAAAATAAAGTGTTACCCTGTTTTCTAACAGTTTAAATCTTGAAGCAAGTTGACTGTAATACTGAAGAAGTTAAAAAAAAAAAACGTTAAGTGACTCAGGCAGGCATGACTCACAACTAAATGGGTTTAGTTGTTTTCTTCATCAACCAACATTTACTTGGCTTTTGTAAACCTGTGGGAGCGATTTCCTTCTTATTCGTTTGGGTCACCACTAAGGACGTTGGCTTAAACTGTAATTAACAAATCCATGTGTGATGTTATTCCACTCCTGGTGAGTTTATACTCACCAACTTGACATAGTTGGGAACTGGCCCTTTGATTTGGTGAAATAGTGCTTGAAAGGGATGGCCGTTTTCCAATAACAGCGTCTATGCACAAACGCAGCCTTGACATCTTGGACAAAAGTGATCTTTAGACACATGCAGCCATTGTAAATAACATTTCAGCAGACGTAGAAGCACCCTGGAGCTCACTGATGCTTTGCTCTCCCTCTGCAGAGAGGACGGTGCGGAGAGCTCTGCGATTAAGGTCGGCTTCGTCACCTACAACAAGGTCCTCCACTTCTACAACGTGAAGAGCGCCCTGGCCCAGCCCCAGATGATGGTGGTTTCCGACACGGCTGAGATGTTTGTCCCGCTGCTCGACGGCTTCCTCGTCAACTACCAGGACTCGAGGGCCGTCATCTCCAAGTAAGACGCAACTTTTCATTCATTTGCGGAAGAACGGTTCATCTCAGTTGCCCCGTGCAGTAGGGGAAGAGCGAATTGGGCATGTTGGAGTTTAAATCCAGCTAAACACAAGAAATGTTTTAAATTGTTGCTGGTCTTTTGGCAGTAAAAAAAAACAAATGCATGACACAAAAGACAAAATACTGCATCTTTTGCTTGGATACCTTCCCACCAGACATTGTCTTTGTGAAAGCTTTCAACAAGGCACTGAGAACAATGTCACAAATCAAAATACAGCAGATGAGTCTACTGCAAGTCAGCTCTCTGCGAGATCGACTAAGCCGCGACCGTGTCCCTCTCTTCTCTAGCCTCCTGGACCAGATCCCCGATATGTTTGCAGACACCAACGAGAGTGAAACTGTTTTTGCCCCCGTCATCCAGGCCGGCGTGGAGGCATTCAAGGTTAGTCACAGTGCGACATCTGTCAACATGAAGTGCGAGATTAGGGGCCTGCCTCCCCGAATCACTGCTGTAGGTTTGGATGTAAACTATTCAAATGTCATTAGTACAATTGGAAGCTTCCTAACCACATTGGATTAGCAGCAGCGTTTTCCAACACCCAGATCATGTTTATCACTATGCTCATATGGATTCCAAAAAAATGTAGAGCAGCTAAACCACATAACAGTGTGTTTCTCTAAAAAGGGCAACAAATTTAACTCAAAAATTGCATCCACCCCCCACATGAGTCACTCACCCCAACTTTGGCACCGACGTCTGCGCTGATTCAACCTATCAACTCGGCAAAGTTTCTTTTTTTCTCTTCTTGATATGTTTGTGTTTACTTTTAAGTCCAACAAGCTTTCCCAGCAATATGATGTCAGTCCTTTGGCTCACAGTGAAGGAAAAGTTCTCTGTAAATAAAGTTTATTATTATGAGAAGAATTGGATCCTCTGCGGGAGTGGAATTTCATGATGTCATTGTAAAGGAAGGTGTGATTTTATTTTTATTTTTTCGGGGATCTTTTCACCTTCTCATCATTCTCTCCCCTCCAGGCAGCAGAATGTAGCGGAAAGCTCTTCATCTTCCACTCCTCCATGCCCACCGCCGAGGCTCCGGGCAAACTGAAGAACAGGGATGACAAAAAGCTGGTCAACACTGAGAAAGAGAAAGTGAGTAGCTTTGTGTGTTGGGTGAGCTGACATTGTACAGCTTATTCTCCAAATACTGACTGCTGGCAGTTGTAGATCGAGTGACAGCTTAGTGCAAACCAGGG
This sequence comes from Gadopsis bispinosus, assembly GCA_036024995.1. Classification (NCBI taxonomy): domain Eukaryota; kingdom Metazoa; phylum Chordata; class Actinopteri; order Centrarchiformes; family Percichthyidae; genus Gadopsis; species Gadopsis bispinosus. Next base: position 13,328 of record JAVQJV010053705.1, read on the forward strand.
CTTAATTTTGGTTCATACCAAATACATTTTTTTGAATTTAATTTTGAAACTTGTACTCTGAGAGGTTGTGGTGTGTTTAGGCTTCGTTTGAACTCTGAGAATGCCACTACAGGCGACTGCCAATTTACCCCAATTATTTTCTCCGTTTTCCCTTTTAGACCCTGTTCCAGCCTCAGAAAGGAGTCTACGAGCAGCTGTCTAAGGACTGTGTGGCGCAGGGCTGCTGCGTGGATCTCTTCATCTTCCCCAGCCAGTACGTGGACTTGGCAACCATGGCTGATGTGCCCTCGCACACCGGAGGCTCCATCTACAAGTACAACAACTTCCAGGTACAGTATTCGGTGGGCATAGCTGTTTACAGTAGTACATAAAGGACGAAGGCAGTGTTTTCAGTTGTTATTTCTTGTCATGATTTAACACGCCGGATTTATGTGCAGCATAATAAAAGATGGTTGTAATGACTGTGGCTCAGACCCCACAGTCTATTGTAGAACAGAACAAGTGTGGGAACGGGCTCCAGACTGTACAAACACACCACACAGACATGGCCCAATCCGACACTGCAATACTTTATAAATAACAAAACCGTATCTGTCACGAAGAGCTGCAGCGTTTTATCACTCCATAAACATTAAATCATCTCATTTAGTGTTTTGTAGTTTTTATGTATTTTTTTCTTTTCCCCCAAACTGACATTCAGTAAATGATCTCTGTTGGTATTAAGACTGCATCACTTGTGTCAAGGCACACTGAGTCTGCATGTCACTGGCACGGGAGCAGAGTGTGACAACACTGCCACCTGCTGGTTGAAGCGTGTGCACATACAAGATTTGCAGCGGACTCAAATGTACTCAAATGTTGTCAGGTGGAGACAGATGGGGAGCATTTCCTGAGAGACCTGAGGAAAGACGTGCAGAAGAGCATTGGATTTGATGCCATCATGCGTGTCCGTACCAGCACAGGTATGTAATAGAGGGACAGTTTAGCCTTTAAGAGTTTGGAATTACCCACGATTGCAGATGTGCTACAAGGAGATAGCTTGCAGCAACTTACATGTTTGTGTGCGTGTCTGCCCTCAGGCTTCAGACCCACAGACTTTTTCGGTGCCATCCACATGAACAACACCACAGACATCGAGATGGCAGCCGTGGATTGCGACAAGGCTGTGACCGTAGAGTTCAAGCATGACGACACGCTCAGCGAGGAGACTGGGGCGTTCATGCAGGCAGGCGACCTTTTGAAAAACACTGTCTTGTCTGTGTTTCCAGGAGTCACATCCCTATGGCCTGGTTCTAACTTGTGTTTGCACCTTGTTCCCCAGTGTGCCTTGCTGTACACCACCATCAACGGGCAGCGACGTCTCCGCATCCACAACCTCAATCTGAACTGCAGCATGCAGTTGTCGGATCTGTACACGTGCTGCGAAACTGACTCACTCGTCAACTTCTTAGCCAAATCAGGTGACTAAAGTTCACTAAGATGGTCTCTTCCACACTTCATTTTATCTTGACTTAAAGGTTTGCATACACATCCTTTGCGGTGCACGTACCTTGATAGTGAAAACAGGAGAGCAATGCATGTCAGGTGCTTGAGGTTGTGTCATCCTGTACAGTCAGCTCTCTTTATTTGTAGGTGTAATGGAGTATCATCCTGACCTTTTGTTGAATTTACCCCATGCATCACTTCATAATCTCCCAATGCTCGGTGATTTATGAGGAGAAAGAACGAGTTGTGGAATTAGGACCACATGTTTCACATAAAGTACAGATGACACTGAGCCCTTCTGTAATCTGCACACAGCGAGCTTTAAGTACAACTGTATTATTGACCTTCACTTGCCTGCTTTCATTGGTCCTGCTACTTTTTTCTTCCCCTGCCCGATTTACCCCCACCCCATCTTTCATCCTTTGTCTTTTACTCCCCTTACTTACCCTTAGCTGCCAGTCTCTCCCCCCTAACAAACCTTTTCTCGTGTCCACCCAGCTTACCGTGCCATGTTGAACCAGCCTCTAAGGAATGTGAGGGAGATCCTTGTCAACCAGACAGCCCACATGTTGGCCTGCTACAGGAAGCACTGTGCCAGCCCTTCCGTTGCCAGCCAGGTCAGAGCAGGACAGCACCTGGAATGACGTTTTTTTAAATTCAGGCTCGGATTTTAGGCTACGAAGAACCCCTTGATGTGCATGGCATATGTGACACAATATCCTTTAGATGTGTCTGTAATGAAAGATTTTTTCACACAAAGTAACGCTGACGTTTCTATGACTGTATCCACATGTAGCTGATCCTGCCCGATGCCATGAAGGTGTTTCTGGTCTACATAAACAGCCTGATGAAAACCGCCCCGCTGGTTGGCAGCACAGAGCTCTCAACAGATGACAGGGTCCATCAAAGGCTGTCGGTCATGGCCATGGGGGTGGAGGACTCACAGCTGCTGCTCTACCCACGCCTCACCCCACTGGTAGGGGACTGAGATACATCCACTCATACGCATTTATCTCCTATTGAGTCGTCTCTTTAAAGCAACACCAGTGACGTTTGTACATCAAGAGAGGGATTTTGAATCTGCGAGACATTTTTGAAATTCAAAATCAGGACAAACTTACATTCAGATAATTTGGGGGCTAGAACTAACATTTCGGCGGGAAATGCCAGACAATGTTGTAATCTAATAAATGTGTTCTTTGTTTTCAGCACAACATGGACGTCGGCAGCGAGGCCCTGCCTGCTCCAGTGCGCTGTTCGGAGGAGCATCTGACTGACTCTGGCATGTTCCTGCTGGAGAACGGCCAGTCCATGTTTCTGTGGCTGGGCCAAGCAAGCCCACCAGGACTCATCCAGAACCTCTTTAACCTGCCCTCCCTGACCCACCTGCAAGGCCACATGGTCAGAATTCATTTATTAGCACTCAGACCTCAGCATTTTCATAACCAAATGAACGAGTATCTTGTTTTTAGATATTTTAGATGAGACACTTTGTTACCTCTGTGGGGCCTGGCTGCATTACAGTGTGGTAAGAGAATGTCTGGATGTTTAGTTAGGCAATATGCCTTGGAGTTACAAATCCACGTCTACATCCTACAGATGGACACCTCATAACTCAGCAAAGATTCAATTTGTAATACAATCTTACATCTGACCATGATTGGGTCCAATATGAATCATTTGATTCATCCAAACGGTAGATCAACGCCACAATGTTTAACCTGTCAAATGAGCTAAACTGATTGAGGTCAACAATACTGTAATTAAGCACACAAACCTCACACAAAGTTCAAAGATGGACACTTACTTTCGAGGCAGAACAACACTTCAACATGTGGTACTGGTGCATACGAGCAGGATGTAGAGCAGATGTGTGTCAAAGTATGCAGACAGTAGTCAGTATTAGTATTTCAAGGAAGGGTAAGAACATCTTTTAAAATTGTTTAAGTGATCTCAACTTTATAAGTGAAGGTTTGTTTCCCATCCAACATCATGATGCAGCATTGCTCTTTTACACCTCTAAGTATAAAACATGTGTTGAACCAGTGCTAGTTACTTTTTAACCCTTATTATGCCTCATTTACCTCATTATTTTAATGGTGTTTTTCAGTGTGCGCTGCCGGAACTGGACAACCCATTGTCAAAGAAGGTCCGCTACATGATCGATGGCCTGCTGGAAAAGAGGCCGAACTCTATGAAAGTAAGATGTCCAGAAAAAAACAAAAAGCCTTTTATCTTAATGCATTTTTACAATAAGAAATAAACCTAATACACTAGAGAAAGTATTTTGTTTGATGTAACTTAGGGTGAATCTGAGGCTTTTAATGATATCTGCCTCCCTCTAGTGGAGCTATTAAGTAAATACATCTCCCATTAAACTTTGTTGGTACATTGTTCAGTTCTATTGAGCACTCAGTGTGGGTTAATTGCAGAGGATGGATTAGTTAGAATAACATTTATTACTTTAAATCCATAGGCATACGAAGACAAACAAATGTAAAACCTGTTATACCTAATATCTGAACCATTAGTCTCATGTCAACATTCTGAAGGACGAAGGTTCTCGTGGGACACAGCTGGTGACCCTTAGTAACCTGCATTTGGACAAGAAACGGATCACATCTGCTTACTTTTCTCCCTCTCAGCTCCAAATTGCAAGGCAGAAGGACAAACCAGAGATGTTGTTCCGTCAGTTCCTGGTGGAGGATAAAGGCCTGCACGGCGGAGCTTCCTACTTGGACTTCCTTTGCTACGTTCACCAAGAGATCAGGCAGCTGCTCACTTAGCCCCCCAACGCTCGGCCTCCGCGTCGCCTACCGGCCCGGGAGAAACACGCTGCATCTAATGGAACATGCACAAATCTCACGGGGTCAGTCTCAGTCGGCTCCATTTGAATCTTAAGGACGGTCCACAGAAAGAAACTTTAAGTGTCTTACAGAGACGGAGGACGAAGCGAGGAACCAAGGAGAGCCTTTTGAGATTTAACCTCGAGAGTCCAAAGCTGCCTTTCCAACACGCTTTCATCATCCTTTAATATATATATATATATATATACACACATATACACACACACACACACACGGACAGTATAATCTCCAAATAACCACTTGTCACTTGAGGAACCTCCAAGTAAAACTGTAAAAAATGAAATGGACAACACACCCAGCGTTTACTTGTGTGTGTGATGGACTGTGGAGACGGGAATGACATCAGTGCCTGAGGCTGCAATGCGTTTAGGCGTAACGCCCGTTGGCAAAAGCAATACAACACACATCTCCACTGTGCAGTCAAATGAGTTGAGCATTTTATTTTATTTTTTCATTTAACTTAGTAGATTTAGCGTCAAGACAAGGGGTTATTTGTGGATAATACTGTAGATGTTCACTTTGAAACCCATTAAAGTTCGCCAGTCTTTGTTCTACATGACTTTCTGCCATGAAGACTAAATATGGAAGGAGTCTCAGTAACTCATTTTAAAATCTTAGTTGCTTTAAGTAATAAATGTTGAAAGAAAATTTACATTATTTAAACAACTTACAGAGGTTTCTACATTTTAATCACACCTCTGCTGTCCTAATGCTAAATGTACTCAAATTAACATTTAAATAGTGTATCCACAGTACCAGGTACTTTGTAATTTAGCAGAAAGAATGCAGAAATAAACGGCTCTGCTGCCGGGAGTTAAAATGATTCTTGTCATCGCACCACAGCTGATTCAAAGCATTTAATTCACACATGCCCCAACCAAAACAGGGGGGGGGGAATTGGATTCTTTGACCATTTATAGCAGATTCTTGTTCTTCGGTGTGCGGTGACACAGAAAACGCTTTGTTTTGGTGTCCTGAGGACACAATGAAATGAACACAGCTGTTGCTGTACATTGAGAACAGGCAGCAACCCGTGTGTCCTGATGAAAAATGACATGTGTTTATTATTTTACATTGCACAAGTCAAAATTGGATCTAAAAAGGGATGCTGAAGGGAAACTTAAATGTGTAATGAGAGGAGTGGGCTGCTGAGAGGCATCGAAGGGACCAAATATAAAAGCTTTTCTTTCAAACAATTGCCATATTATGAAAAAGGTGCCAGCTGACTTTTTAGCAAAGACAAACGCAGTTACCCTGCCAGGGTGCACAAATCATCAAATCGAGGTGGCAAAAGTGATATGACAACTGTAAAATTATCACTTACGATTGGCTCCTCAGATTTTTATAAGCAGACATTTAGTGTGAAAGACATTCACTGTTAAACCCATATTCAGTCAAATCCTGTTATATTAACAACTATAATTTGCAGAATTGTCTAATTGATATGCAACATTTCAGTAGCGTACCTGCATATACCGTCTTGCATTGCTTGTTTTTATAAAGGGTATCCGCTTCAGCGTAATACATGCATTTGATATTGTTGTATGATCTCGTGTATTTGTGGCCTACAAAAAGTCTTTTTGTACATGG
>JAVQJV010053707.1:0-17223 GCA_036024995.1 Gadopsis bispinosus
ACACACACACACACACACACACACACACAGGGGAAATAAACCAAAATCAGCTACATACATAGATCAAGATTGACAAATGTTTGCTGGCACTCGTGACAAGTGAAGCTGTGATTTTACCAAGGTCTGGTACGTTTTCAGAATCAGAATCAGGTTTATTGCCAAGTAGGTTTTCACATACAAGGGTTTTGGTAGAGAATCCCTTTAAAATGCACACTTTTTTGGATCCAAAATACAAGAAAGAAAGAATTATAAAATACGAGTTAGTGGTAACTGCTCATACTTGCATTGCTGTGGGATGTATTGCATGGGTGCCACATTAGCATGCGATGGTTGTGAACTCAAGCCCCGTGTGAGCAACAGCACTTGCATGTGTTAATGATATCCGGTATGGCGTACAAACTAACTGCAGTAATAGTCTTCAACGTCATCAAATATGGGTTGAGGTGACCCTTTCCCATTTGATGGGTTAAGCCGATCATACTGGGAATACACCAGACCTAGATATGTCCCAATTCAACTAATGAAACCTTTGTATTTGTCTTTTAAAAGAAACGTAAAAAAGCAGCAAACAGAAGAGCATGGATGTGATCTTATTGAAGAGCAGCATATGGTCTGTGGAGAAGTCGAGAAGTATACTCTGTTAAAAGCTTTTCAGGGAATAGATTAGATACTTCTGGTATCTTGCCAAAGAACTTAGGTAAAAGCATAATATATCAAATAGCAATACTGTGTGAGGACATGGACAGAATTAGGCCTGTTTCTTATGCTTGTGTCAAACCAAAGCAGCGCTCATTGCCCAGAGAAGTGCAATAACAGCACTGCAGCTCCGGGTCAGTTGAGAGATTGATATTTTGGATGAATGTTGGTGGCCCTGGTGCTTGGCTGCGATTGCTGGATGAGCAGACTGTAATATCGCTGTGGACAAGGGGCATCTTCCGTAAACATGATGTGAATGGTGCAGCAAAGTTTTTAAGTCAGCGAGGCCAGATTTGCTTCTAGCCCCTGAGAGAATTAAATTAGCTGACTGAATTGCATTCTAATAAATAACAACTAACTCATTGCCTTGAGTATGTGTCAATTTTGGCATTTTATCATGTTATTGTTACAGTTTTTACAGTTACTTCTAATAATACCCTAAGGGAGTTGTAAATGTTTCATGCCTCAAAGATATTTAGACAAGTGTTGCAATAAATCTTTTAGCATACTCAACTGCTCCACATTAATATAATATACAGCATTTAGAGGATGCTTTTATCCAAAGTGGGTTACAGTACTATGGGTGCATGCAGAACATTTAAAGCATGGGTGGCCGAAGTTGGAACAGAATCCCTTAAACTTGGCAGTAATAGATTTACTTTACTCACCGAACTACATGGTTTCATCATATACAACCTATAATTGCCTGCTACCTACAGCTCTCTACATAACCTGTTCATTTATGACTGGAAGTTTTTTTTTATCATTCCTTCATTGACCCCTCTAACAAAAAAAAGAAATAATGCCAAGAAGCATCCACAGCTTATAGATTCATTTTTTTAAACAAGCAGTTAGCAGTCAGTCACTAGCCTCAGAGACAGGAGGCAATAAAATCCTTCCAGTGGATTGCATGTGGAAATCTTTAACACTAAGCAACAGCAGGAAGAGTCTGGTTTGCATTAACGGCATAATAATACTGCAATTAAATAGAGCTTTGATATCATAGTAAACGTAAGTGGATCAGAAAACAACGACACTACTATCCGTAGCACCAGATTTTGCGGGTTAAACAAAATTCCATCCCACAGACAGTTTGTCCTTGATACATTGAGAAGCACAGGTATAATATCAAGTGTCAGCAGAGTTATCTCATGCTGCGATGTATAAATGCATATGATCATGCAACAACTAATGTGCACAGTACCAAACCAGTGGAGAAAAGTTTTTTTGCTAAGTTTGTTTTTGCTGAAGAGGGTCTTGACAGTTCCTCCGAGGCACAAATTCATTGAGCGCCTTTGGAATAAAAGATTTGGTAGCTGTTTCTCTAAAACATGCTCAGTAATTATGGCATTATTCAGAGCACAATAGCGTTCCTTTAAATACAGGCGGCATGTGAGTAGTTATCCACTGATGGAGGGGCTGTGATTAGAGAGAAGAATGTGATTTTCTTCATTAGAACGGACAGTTTTGTTGCTTTGCAAAGTTTTTCATTCCTAAAAGCCTATGCATCAGAAGATAGAGAGGAAGATAATGAGATAGAAGGGGGCGGCGTTAGAAAGAGCTTTTACCAGAAGCCTGAGATACAGAACGAAAGAACAATCCAAAATGAGAACTGAGTGAGAGACTCGACAGGAAAAGGAGGAGGGGGGAAAACCAACGCTCATTTGTCAGGTCATTTGTAAAGATTTCTCAGTACAAAAGACCAAAGATAGAAAGCAAAGATCTGCTCTCCTTGTGCTGCTTGTTACTTTATTACAGCTAGCGGAACAGATTAATCAACATAATGCATTTAACCAATTATGCTAGATTTGATCTGGCTTCAGAGCTAATTCAATAGAGGTCCTTGGTGATTTACGACGGCCAGTTTATTGTTGTGCCGGGTTGGGAGGTCCAATGTCCCAATGGGAGATGATTAAGGGTCTGTACGGAGACCTCAGGAAACATCTAAACCGACATCTCTCAACAGAGCACAACACTACAAATAACTGACAACCTTTAAAGATTTTCTAAAAATGTTTTGAACTTGAGACAAACTTTTACAGTCACAGTTTATAGCTTGATAGTTTGATTTAGGCAACAACTACTTGTGATGTAGAGATTAGCTGTTACTAAATATTACCTGCCATGTGTGACTGAACCAACTGAGAAAGCAAATGTTAGCTTGCTAATATGTGAACTGTTTAGATTGTAGAATAAAATAAGTAATAAGGACTATGGTCGATATAGTCGAATAGCATTGGTTGGGAAGATGAATTGAAATACCAAGTAGGTCCTGTCAAAAGGATTTTTAGTAGCTGTTCCTCAGACTTCTGATAAAAACAGTCACCATCTTAAATATCCACAAACACACGTGACGCATCACACCTGTTGGAAATTGCCATAGGTCAAATAATAGTACATTTTATTTTAATATTTTATATTAACAGAGATTAATTTATCTAGGCTGCATATATACAAAAGGTACCCATAGAAAATCACAGTATATATACCTATTAGAGCCACCTCTGTCATGGCTTACTGGGAAATAAAACAGAGGCACCCTTAGCACTATATCTAACACTTCTTCTACCTTAAGTCCTAGTCAATATGTCTGCTGGCCGGTCACTAATTGGGGGGGGGGGGCATTGAGGGGCAATTCAATCTACAGAAGCACTTACAAGTTGTGGTTTGGTCATGAGTGATGGCTCCGTGCGGTCAGTGTAGTTGCACTTATGAATCTAAAGCAGTCCACATTGCTTAACTACACTGTTTTCATACTGTCATATTGTTTTACTGACAAAACGCCATATGGTTCTGTCAAGATATGATTTACAATGTTGCAAGGGCATTATGAAGGCCTTTTGCACAAAAGTGTAATTAAGGCTTAACTGCAATGCTGCGGTTTCATTGGTTAAATTACAAATACGTTGATACAAGTGCGTGCATAAATGAACAAAGTCCCATCACATTAGAAAAAACCTTGCGTAAGCATCATGATGAAACACCTTCTTGCAAAACTGAATTAACCTCATCAATTATTTCATGAATTCTGTCTGACAATATATAAAAAATGAAATATATGAAATAAAATGTAAATACAAATGACATTCACATTGATTAATGAATGCTTATGTACCCCTGGGTAAATCAGATGCCTGCCCAAGATGTTTCCTCTGGCTACAGGACTGAATAACCGCAGTAAAAACAAGGCCTGTAATAAAGATGTTATTTTGAGCTAACAGGTGCAACATAACTAACAGGCAGTATGGTCTATACATTCACGCTTCTAACAAGACTTCTAATCCGACTCAATAAGTGAAAACATCTGTGTGGGTGAACCATGGTTATTAGAGCAAGAACAATCACTATAATTAGAAAATAACTGTCCATCATAACTCATGTTATTTTGGGCACATTCTGTCTATGTGATTTTTCTTAAACTATTGTTTTTTTTTGCTTCTTTCTTCTACCTCATTGTCTATCTAGAGTATCCACACATACCCCCCCAATCCATTATCTCTGCTTTTACTTATCCTTTGCCTGGCTAATGTGCCCCCACCACTCCAATACACACTCAAACACTTAAGTACTCACACTAACACACACGCACACAGCCCATTCAGTTCCACCAACTTGTCGGAGTGTGACTGATTGATTACTACCCAGAAGGCTTGGCTTTGTTGATGTCAGAAACAGGACAGGTATCCCAGACCACAGGGGGCACAGAGAAGATTGATGTCTCTCTCTTTCACAGCCCCCTCTCTCTTTCTTTCTCCCGCTTTCTCTCGCCATCTCCATCTTTAGCGTGAGTCACTCACACGTCCAAACATGTGCACTCATTGACCCCTACTGATCACTGTAAGGGCCTTTATTGCATTTGCAGCTAAAACGTATCATTAATTTCAGCTGTAAATTGAGCTGTCAGTTGTAAATTGTAGTCACTCGTGGAGTCATGTATGTTAGTTGGAAGTCAGTGTTTGTCCAATCACAGGCAGGCATGTATATTATTTGAGTACTTTGGGTAATGGGTACTAATTACGTATTTGCGGGTAAATTGACGTTTCTCATTTGGTTATGCACGTGTGTATATTTTTTATCAAATACATTTTTCTCAAAGATTATGTCTGTCATTTTAGGTAGTTCTATTCACGCTGATGTATGTTCAAGTTTGGTTTTAATTGCTTATTTGATCCTATGAAAAGGGATTGTCATGTGACAAGCGTGCTCGCGGTTGGTTCAGGCTGATGTATAGCTTTAAATCTTAAAGCAGGGCATGAGATCATTGCATTGAAAACATGACAAATACACTGAATATATGTTTTGCGTATTAGCCTGTCTGTTTGGCTTGTGTTCCTTATACACAAATATGTATTATTCAATACTTTTTACGTGACACTTCAAAAGAAATTGAGTGGAAGGGATTTTTTTTCTATGCAGTCACATCTTTCTATTCTCTCGCCTTGTATCCTTAACTCTCAAATTCTCCTTTTCTTCTGTTTTTTACCATCCTGCATATACGTCACAATACAGTCAGTATAGATCAATCAGACACTCACTGACTTCTGTATAGATTTGCTGCGTTTCATTGCAGTGCTGAATCCATAAAGCATTCAGCCGAGCATGATAAAGTAGCTAGCGGAAGACCATGCTGGGAAATTTGTGGATCTTTTCGTGTTACAAGAATAAAGTTGTACTGTGCAAACTACAGAAGTGCAAGAGGAGAAGGAGGTGCGGTGTTGTATTTCTCATTTTCTGTAATATTTATAAGCCTGTTCCTCTCTTTCACCCACTATTTATGCATATTTGGACAAATGTAATTGCACCTCTGTCCTGTTCCGCCTTGCATATCACGCTAGACAGAAAAAATAAGCCCGTAACCTCAAATTGTCTCCATCATGGCCAGTGGTGCTGCAGGGAGGCGGTGCTGTGTCTGTAGGCCACTGGAACCCCCCCGCAGAGCTGAGCTCAGTGTGGAGTAAATCCCCAAACCTGTCTCTCTCAAATAGATTACACTGCGCACGACCTCTCTTTCTCTCTCTCTCTCTCTCTGAATCCCACCTCACACACACACACACACATCTTCCCATGGATTTGGACTACATGCTGTGCTCTGTTCCATATTCCTCTCACAACCTTGAAGCTTCCCGTAATATAGTTTTATAAAATCATTTATACTTTAAGCAACTTTTTGGCCTAGACATCCATCACAATAGCTACAAACACTGCTTTTGTAGTCATACTGTATACATCACTTCTTATTGCTTACCTGTGCATAGCATGTAGGATTTAGATTTTCCTTTTTAGTCTGCTGTAGAGGAATCAAGTGTAGAAATGGAATGAAATGTTATTAGACTCTGTGTCCCACCATTGCAATTATACCATATATATTCAAATGATCTAACACAATCTAACTTTTAAAATAGTGTATGGCATATTCCACTTCAGCATAACAATGATGTCGACGGTTTAATTTATCTGACAAAATTCAGCTCTCGGAAATTAGGCAAATGACACCTCGTTTGAAATCTAGACCTAGAACCTTGTAAATGAAAACCGAAATAGCGTCTGAAGTTATGGACGTGATTCAGCAGATCAAATGATGTTAATATGGAGTTTCAACAGCTGCGAAATGACACAAGTCATCAAACTCTGTCCGTGATAATTAGTACACCTCGTTGTAAAAGTAATTTGCATCTACTGGATGCCATTTTTTTTCATAAACATAATGAAAAATTATAATGATAGCGATTATGACAGATAATTAACAGCATGATAAGAGGTGTTTTAGCCAATGATGAGAATAATGATCAGAGTCTGAAACTGGGTCAAATTCAATTTGGATAGTTGCTGGATGGGGACCATAGTAACATAATTTTAGTCTGTTCTCTGTTTGAAAGAAGAAATCAAGGTTAGGTCAAAGAACAAAGGCTAAATGAAGGAAGAAGGGCCACACTAATATCTAGTAGTTTTGAGACATACTCTAATGCATGGACACTTTCCTTTCTCAAACCATGAAGTCGAATGTCAATATGTGTGGCTCACAGCAGCTAAAACATAATTCATAATCATACAGGAAGTAACTAAAACATACACACAAGAGGATGAACTTCCAAAATAAAACAGGAAATTAACAAAGAGCATCGAACGAGATGCTACAATGGGTTAATATCAAACCCTGATATTCATCATACGTTTTTCTCATAATTACTCTCCAAACATGTCTACATGAAAGATCAAGTTGCCAATAAACAATCTGAGCTGCCAGACAGTGTGGGAGAAGACAGATTTGTTTCAAAGGGTTGGTGAAGAAATCTGACACCATATTGTGCTGCATGGGCAATTTAAATGCCATTTCAAACCATATTGTGACTACAATCTACTCCACCCGTGAACATATTGTAAGCGAGTTGCCAAATTCCATCCAACCATATGTGAAATAACAGAGGGATCAGCAGAGGGAGAGGCTGCAGTCTCAGAACGGTCCAAACCATTTCAAATTACATAAAAATATAAAGCTAGATTTTCTTTCCGTTGCTCGTGGAAGTGGAAGTTCTTCCTATGTTTAGTATGTTCAGGCAGTTAACACACAACCAGAACTTCATTTAGCGCGTTGCAAGAGTTGAGAAGCCACAAACAACCATATGTGAATGACTAGGGGGATAAGATGCAGAAATGGACTCAAGGTGTCATCCCCGTGGGCTGATGAAGGAGTATGCAAAAACTCTTGCTAGGAAAACAACATATTGCTTCATGTTTTAATTGGAGCAAGTTAATGGTCCGTGAAGACTTGTGTATTAGTCACTACAACAAGCTGTTCTGATCAAAAATCTGTGTGTGTGTGCGCGCACGCGTTCGTGTCTCCACATAAAAACTTTGGTTTTCTGCATCTCTGCCTGTTTTGCGTCAAGCCTCCAGGGACACACAAACATACACATACACACACACACACACACACACTCACACACTCTCACTCTCACTCTTAGGCTGTTCTCTTCCACTATTCAAACTTTTTCTTTGCTTAGATCTCTCAGAAACTCAGTAAGAGAACTTGTTCACAGATAGACTGTCATGTACATACCACTTAATTAATCCTTGCTTTGGTAAAACAGCCAAACAATAATTACACCCCATGTACACCATAACGTACATTTTAAAGGTAGATAAGGGGAAAGAGTAAGAAAAAGTTGCCTTGGTTTTAGAGGTAATCTGAGGGCAGAGAACCAGCGAGGTGAGTGTGTGTGGTAACAGTGTTTGCCTTAATTGTGGTGTATTGCATGTGTGTTTATCTAAGAGAGAGAGAGAGAGCTAGTGTGATACGAATAGAGTGTGTCTATCATCTTTATCAGCTGTCAGCACAGTTAATGGGGTAGACAGCTTTCTAAACACACAAAAACACACTCACACACACATAACCATGAGCGGGAAATGAGGCAATTCAATTACAATGACATATCTTGTCTTCATGGAGCAGTTGGTTTTAAACCTCAGTCAATATGTAATTAAATTATTACATTTCTCAGTGTGTTTCCTCCAAATTAAATGAAATAACCATTTTGTCATTGTTTCATTGTTACAGGAAACACTATCATTGTATCAGTGCGGCACAGCTTTTATTTCTTTTATGAAATTACAGAACCTAATGAGTTTTTTTATTGATAAGATGCGGTATGAAAATTAAATAAAGTACAATGGATAACATAAACCAATTTAAAGAAGAGATGACAGCTTTTCTAGTAGCTATGTCAGACTGTACTAATGCGCAACAGCACTATGAGCAATGCTAACACACCAATGTTTAGGAGGCTTGTGGAAATTAGCACCAGCCAAATGCTGGTAAAATGTAAAGGAGGCTGGTAGATTTCGAACACAATATTATGATTTATTATTGAGTTAGTGAATTTTAACATTTAACATTTAACATTTATCTGTCAGTGGCTGGTAGATGTTCTCATTTTAAAAAGTTATTTTCCCACCCTGGGCATAATGTTTACCATATTCACAAAGTTAGTGTGAGCATGCGATCATTTGCTAATTACTGTAGCACCAAACACAAAGTACAGCCAAGGCTGATAGGAGTGTCATTAGATTTGCAGGTATTTGGTCCAAAGCAAAGTATTGGACAACTGATGATGGCACTAGATCAAAAGTTATGGAATTAAAGCATTTCTGCACAAAAGTTCGTCTTAATCCATCCAGTCGTTATTTCAAAGTGATGGACAAATTGGCTGACCCACATTACCGCTAGTGTGGCTAATAAGTATGGAAGATGAACAAAATGTTGATAACAAAAGTAAATAGAGGTCAGATGTGATATTATAGTATTATATATATATTATAGAGCTGGTGGTCGGGAATGACTTATTAGAATGATTTTGCATAGCTTTCGTTGTATTTTAAAAGGTCTTTAACCTCAAGGGAATGCATATTGCTGTATTAATAGACAGTGGGAGCAAGAAGAATAAAGAAAAGTACATAAGAACATGAGTTAGAAAGAGGGAAAAAGCAGCTTAGCTGTTTGTATTTTGAGAGGGGCATTTGAAAACATAGCATGAGCCAAGTGAGTGTGAAAAGAAAGATGTGAAGAAAGAGAAGAGCCACAAAGCGATAAAAACCAGCGACAGAGAGGATGGAGAACAGAAGAAAGGGCTAAGGTTTGTATTTAATCCTCCCGGTGTTTGTGTCTGCAGCTCTCACAGGAACACTAAAGCTTCCAAGGCAAGACGTCTTTATTACGCTGTATCCTCACACCAAGTTTACCCTGTCCAGGATATCCTCTTCCTCTCCTCTCCTCTCCTCTCTTTTTGTTTCCTTTTTTCGCTTGTCTTGCAGCAGCCCTTAACATGTATTCACAAGTCTTTTCATTGTAATAATATATATCAGAATAGGTAGTGTTGCAGGCCCACTTACTTTGATGTATTCGATTCAAGCGTTTATGCTGCTTATCCCTCCCCACCAGTCATCCCTCCCTTGTCCATAACCTTGGTGTTAGCCAGCCGGTCAGGAGTACATATACTATTATCCCTTAGTGTGTGCATTCATCTCTTTCCTTTGCTCAGAAGCGTATTGCCTATATTTCCAATATATATTTGTGAGTGTGTTCTTATACATTTACATGCTTGTGTGTGTGTGTGTGTAGTGGTGAGTGTTATTGGCTGGTTAAAGCATGAGGTTGTGTAGATCAGGTGGTGTTTATGTGGTACTCAGGGATCTGTCTTTATCAGTGTGTGTTGTGGCTCATGGTAAACTTGAAGTGTGTGCGGCAGAGAGATCTCTTTATCGGAAGGTGAATAAAGCTGATAAAGTAGTTCTATTTGTCCTCAGTGGTCAATGTCAGCTAACAGGCCCTTGAAATTCAGATCGGCAGGTTTTAACAGGTGGAATGAGGATTACTAGTATAATGCAGAGTGGGCTTTATTGTGCTCCAAAAAGGGCAAACAAATTACTCCTATTCAATCTAATCAACTTAAGTGATCACAGTTTAGTGAAAGTTTGGCCTCACTGATTTCACTTGTATTTGGTGAGTCACTAGATGTGACCGTTAAAGACATCTGTCAGAAATGCTTCAAGTCTGAATATGCTGCCATCATGTGATATTTGGTGCTTCTCTGAAAAGTGTTGTGTTGCAAGGAAATTCTAGTCAGGTTGAAGCATTTTGACATTTACTGCATTCCTATAATGTTTTACATCAGTAATGTTGTTCACTCTTTAATACCTTTTATTAGTTATTTTTGAAGTAAATCTAAAGTTACTTTCAGTAAAGATACACATTGTGTGAAATAAGACATTTTGTCGATTAAAACTGACAGAATGAAGACCCCAACATGGAAGCTATAAGTTAGAGAAAAATCATCCACATATAATCCACACATTTTAGTAAGTAAGTAGTAAGTAAAGTTTATATAGCACAGTTTTACAGAACAAGATCACAAAGTGCTTCACAAAAATGCAATTACAACACCAGTAAATAGGAACAGGCAATAAAACATAAGCAACAACAAACGTAAAAAACACACACACATTTCAAACGCCAACGAGCACGAGGGTAGACAGAGGCCAGTATAAACAGAGTTCAGCTGCTTTTTAAAGGCGTCAACAAAAACCGCACATCGTATGTCTATAGGAAGGGACATTGTCACAGCCCCCAGCTTCAATATTTCCAAGGATGCTAGTGGAATAAACACACCAACTCTTTTGCTGTCCCAGTGCTCGCGTTGTTCCTGAATGCAGATGTGCGCAATCAGTTCCATTCAATTGTGAGACATTTTGTCAGTGCAACAAACCATCAGTGTAAATGAGAAGCCAACAGTCCCTTTTTAATAAAGCTTTAATAATGGTTAATACACGCAATGCAAATACAGTAAAGCTAAGGAACAGGAACATGCACACACTCACACAGACCTTTATGTAACCCTTAGATCATGTCCTTGCCCTCAGCTGCCACTGGCTAATGTGTCGTGCTTGGAGGTGGTGAAATCTGGTCATAGATGCTGGCACTGGCCTCTGGTCACACACACACACACACACACACCCACGCACACGCACAAATGTGCTAACTTGTCCCTGAGGGTGTGACAAGAGGACAGTGAATCAAAAGACGCTGAGAAACCGTCAGCTCTGACACAGATTAACTCCGACCCTCATGTTCTTCAACCTCTTGGTTCCTACTCGAATAATCTGTACATTGCACTGCTTCAGATTACGTAGTCATCTTCATTTCTGTGAAATACACCGTACCCATAGGCTCCAACTTTGCACGCCTGTATCCAGAATGCATCTGTATTGCCTCCATTTTAAATGACCTGCTTGTATTTCATTTTTTCCTTGATTTGGTCTTACTTCTCACTGGAAGGTGCGTCGAAATGTAATGTTTAATTACTGTACCTCCAGCTCATCCCCATCCAGTGTCCTTCAGGTGTACAGCAGAGAATGATGCCCCCCCCCCTCTGAATAATTGTTGGTTAAGATCACAGCCAGAAAACGTCAATTCATCATGACTCCATTTCACTTTGACTCTATACCCATTATCATTACAAGTAATAACAAGCATAACAAGGTAAACAAGCATATAACTCTCCATAGCTGTCCTTTTGAAGTCCTTGAGAATCCACACAGACTCACTTGATGGGGTCCAAAACCACACACACACACACACACACACACAAAAATAGCAAACCAATTTTCAAGCTACAAATGTATTTTTCCATCAGTCTGTTGTAGAACAAACAGTTGAGCGGTGAAGAAAAATGCTCCAGGGGGATCAGTTTGCCATTCGTGTGTCCTATCTGTGCGAATTAAGAGCTGAAAGTGCTAGTATAGATACTACACCCCCATCCACCTCCCCCACCCCCACCCCCACCTCTTTATCCAAATGTGCAGAAAGAGGCATGGTGGTGCAGACATCAGCAGTTTAGTGAATCTCTGCATGCGCTGCGAAATAGGACGACCTGAGGGAAACGGTCAAAGCAATATAAATTTGACATGTAGATAGGAAGGGCTTTTTCACCTTCCGGGGGTGTGGATGCTCTGTCCCGCAGTTCTGTACGTTACAGAACTGTGTGCAAAATGTTCTTTCTTCTACTGCTGTTTGTGTGTTTTGTTTTATGATGTGTGCATGTACACAAACTTTTTTCATTTAACTAGTTCAACATCTGACCTTAATACACATTACATACATGTACAATGGAACCATACTTACATGGCAAATGTACAACTTTAGTTTGACTTTACTACAGTTTGATTATTGCGGGTTCAGAACAGCAACGAGTTACAGACCTGCTGTAAGTTGCAGAATAACCGATCATGTAAATCATAACTCCACGTTTCAAACAGCACAGCTCTTTGTTGTTATGACCCGAAGTAGCAATACTACAAAGCGTCTGTGCTACATAGTGCGCACACATTAATTAGTTGTTAGGACTTTGTATGGATGAATTAGTAATTTGTACCCTCTAATTACTTAATGAGTAACTGAAAACAGTGTTTTGCTGCTCCCTCTGGTTGAAAATATTCGCGCCTGTTTCACCTCTGCTTCACTTTTGGGGGATGTCACAGCGTCCTGCAGTACACCTGTACATCACTGCAGCAAGGTGACGTGTTAAACGGCTGGCGGTCAAAAGCGAGGTTTTCAGGGGGCGTCAAGTTACTCAAAGTCAAAGAGAGTGCTGAAACTACATCCAGTGTAGCATCCAACCTGTAGGACAGAGTGTTGAGGGGAGAAGAACAAATGTAATGAATGAGACGATGTTATTATTTTAGGGGAACCATTCATTATAAGAAGGCACCGCTACACTAAAATGTAGCTGCACTGCAACACTTTGAGGACAAATTACTTACACATGGGCACGTCATTTATTAATACCTACCGGACTACAAATAATTCTAGGTGTCAAAGGTGTAATAAATTTATGATTGTAGGAGTTTACTAAAAATCCTTTTAGTGACTTGGCAGTTTTTTTGTTTATAAATAATGTGGGTGAAAGGCACCAGATTTGAACTCAGGCCAAAAATCTACTTTAGTGGATGATAATTTATCTGGATGGTTTTACACATGATTATGATTTTAAGATGTTCTTCCTTACCTTGGAAACAAAAGTTGACAAAACAACCTCACCACAAACTCCATTTAGTAGCTGTTCTGGAGCTTTTCTGTGAGTATTCTTTGTTTTTTTGGCCAACTACTCTTTCTGATGTCAAGAATGAACTTTTAATCCTAACTTTTAAGCAGACTTAGACAGGTTCTTAAAGTGCTCATAAAAACATTATTTCAACATCTACAATGCCATGACAACTAAACAGAGTCCATCTGCTGATGATGATCATTATGTTAGATAGATCATTCCTTCATACGTGCTGCCACCCTTCCCTTTATTACAACAAAGAATCAAACTCTACAGCCATGAATACACAACCAGTCACAGTTTGCTGTGGGTTCATTCCACAAGTTGAGTTGGTATTGTACCACATAGTAGTTTAAAACGATAAAAAAGAATAACTGAGAAAGACCAAACAACTCAAAGACGACATCAACAGAAGACATGTCGGGGCCAGCTTTGGCTTCAGTCAACACAATATGGGACAAAATGAAGCTAAATCTCACACATCACTACAGGTTACCAGTGAACGTTCAGTTTTTAGCTACAATTTTTCAGAATATAAATGCTCTAGCTCCACAACAACCAAGCAGAATTCCTGAGTTTTGTTTACCACCAGATCGATACAGTGATGGAGGGTTAGCTACATGTTCAGCCCAGGAGCACTAGAGGAGCTAGAGAAAAGCAGGTTGTTTCTGATGCACAAGCATTGTTAAAAAAAACTTTACTGTATACCCTAAAACTTGCTGCTAATTGAATGAGGAGATAATAGAAGCCATAAAAGTGTTATTCAGACATTTGTAATATTAATTATTTTGATAGTCGCACCAGATGTGAAATATAGCATATTTAAGTGTGATTTAACTTTTTAAAGTGCTCTTAACTGGGGAATATGCTAAATATCATCAATAATATAACACAAGGAATTATTAAGAGCTCCTCTGTGAGGATGGAGAATCGTGTACGCAAGTGTATTTAACGGTTACTGAGGTAAATGACAATGAATCTTGATTTTAGGTGACTTCGCTCAGCCCTTTAGAACAGCTGTTAAATGGCTCTTGTGGTGAGAATCTTTTGATTGTGAATGATGTTAGTTTAAAAAGTGCTAACATCTCAGAAACAACAACCAAAAAAAACCCTAAATGCTACATGCTCATACAGACTTCTGGTGGTAAAATATCTATTCACACATTCCCACTGACAGGGCGATGTTAATGGGAAGGGACAGCCTCCCCCGGGCGCCAATCAATCAGCATGTCCTCGCGCTCTGACACACCCTTCATGTGGGACAGAGTTGGGGTGTGTGTGTGTGTGTGTGTTCGTCAGTCTGTGAAGTCCAGTTTAATGACTGATGTTTGTGTGTGTATGCGAGCACAGTCTTTGTGTGCAAATGGCCACGTCGGTAATTGTTTTGATCAAACCCTGGCAAACGAGATGGAACAACGCAAAAGGCGAACTGTTCCCAGACGCAGGACGGGATGTCACTCCGTCAGTCTGTCTTCTGACCTTCTAACTCTTTCTCTCGTCCACGACACACAGAACAGACACACAGAAGTGATTTCTGAGAGCTGCATTGAAAAGTTCATCATGCGTATAAAATGACCTTAACGGAGGGAGGAAAAAAAAGAGAGGGTGGCTGAATGGCTGAAGCTTGCACGTTGTAACTGATGTGTGAGTGTGTATCTGTGTTAGAGGGTGATAGAAACAGAATGAGAGAGAGGAAACATGTTTTGGTCTCCTGTGTATCTCAGGGCATTTATGGAGGAAGGGATGAATGTAGGTTTCTTGTTGTAATTGTGAGTGGAATTATGAGTTAGTTTTAAGCCCTTTCTTCTACGAATGGTTTAATCAGAACAAAACCCAAAGTGTAAACATTAGGGTTTGATCTTGTTTTCACCTTGAGGTTGCCAAACAACCAGCAGAGGCTTCACTGAGTGACTGTGCTGGGCGAAAGAAATAGTCGAGCACACAAACCACATTGTCTCATTTTTATCCTTCTTTTTGTACAGATTATACAAACCAGATGTAACATCAATTAGTCAGGTTTAGAGGCGCTCGTAGGCGATTTAGTTTAGTTTCCCCTAAGCTAAGCTAAGCTAAGCTAAGCTAACAGATATAGAAGTGCTATCAGTCGTCTCATGTAACTCCTGGCGACAAACCAAAGCGTATCTCAGAAAATGTTCCCGAAAAGCACTTTGGGTAAGGTTAAGCAAAGATTATGGTCATGGTTAAAGGAAAAGTTTGACATTTTGGGAAATACGCTTAATCACTTTTTTGCCGAGAGTTAGATGAGAAGATTGATACCACTCTCATGTCTGTGTGTTAAATATGAAGCCGCATCCGCTTCGCTTCGCGCTGGGGGAAAGAGCAGGCCTCGCTCTGTCCAAACTCCACCAGCAGCTCTGGAGCTCACTAATTAACACATTTGTAAAAATGATAAGTTGTGGTTGTGAGCCTGGGATCCTTTTGTCACCTTGAGGTTGCCAGGCAACCAGCGGGGGGGGACTCTGGGAAGTCATGGCACCTGGCCAAAAAGTAGTCCAGCACATAATCCCCTGTAAAACGCACACCTTGTTATTTTCACACTGAAAAAGTGATCGCTGAATTCAAGAGATGAAGCATGATCCCGTGGTCTGGACATTGTGCCTCACATACACACCTGTTATCTACGGTACATGAACGTCACACTACGTCCTCCATCAGCAGAAAATCCTTCACCAATGTGTGTGTGTGTGTGTGTGTGTGTGTGTGTGTGTGTGTGTGCATATGGGAAGGTGTGTACTTTGTTCACAGACGGCTGCCGTGTGGGAGACCAGTATGTATAGAGAAAATGGAGGAAGGCGGTTAAAAAATATGCTTAAAGTCGCCACAGTCTTTAGGCTTAAAAGACACTAGAAGTTGGATGGATGGATAGTAGAGGAGGTGCAGCTGCATATCTTGGCAGTGTACGTGTGTTTGTGTGCATCATACTTCCCCTTCCTTCCTGCCATCACTGATCTGCCTACATGTGAGCGACTCTCTCCATCCTTCACCTTCTAAGTGACCAATTCCCCTTTTATCAATATGCCCTTCCTTTCATCTCTCATCCCTCCATCTTTGTCTAGTTTCATCTATTTGCCCTCCAAAACTTACTCTATATCTTTCATCCCCTATCACCTCCCTTCCTCTCCACCCTCCCTTCCTTCCTCCTCTTGGCCAGACCTGAGTAGCTCAAACTTTCACTTCCTCCGACCCTGGCTTTCATCTCTTTTGGTCACCTTAGATCCCGCTGCCTCTCACCTCAACTTCTAACCCGCTCACCATGCCTCCATCCGTCCCTTTACTGCAGCTAGCTTCCGTTCTCCCTGTACTCTCCTCCGATCTTGTTCTCCTTCACCGGCAGCCTCCATCCTCCACTTCCTCCAAGCGTCTATTTTTTTTTTGTTTTTGTTTACTCCCTCCATGTTCTGTAGCTTTCCACACAACCTTTCGTCCTGTTCAGCCCCTCCCACTGTTCACCTATCTCTCCATCTCTGCCTCCTTCCCTCTGTGCAACAGATCTTTCTCTGCAGGCCTTTGTACACCTGAGAGCACACTACCATCTGCTCAACGTGTCTCTTCCTTTGTCTTACGTCTTTTAGTATCGCATCCAGCCTCTCTTGTCTTTGTCTCTCTGCTCTTCTCTTTCCTCCACTCTAAAGTCCATTCAAATGCATCAGTTTGTCCTTTGGGAAACGCACTTTAGAACAAGTGAAAGATAAACTTTGATGAGTTTTTGTTTCACTTTTGCATCTAGAGGTTGTGCATTTTTCAATGCATAGGTTATATCTTTTATATTTCATTAATTTAATTTAATTTAACTCCTTGCAGAAGAAAAAACAAATACACAGGTCAAGCCATTTTACCATTTGATAAACAAAACAACGTAAGGGTATATTTTTGATCCAGAAAAATATTCATACATAAATAATTGACCAGC
>JAVQJV010053711.1:0-10988 GCA_036024995.1 Gadopsis bispinosus
TGGACTGTCTGTGCAGCCTCTGTAGGGTCCAGGTGTCGCCTCATGCTACCAGTAGTGACACTGACCCGAGACAAATGCTAAACTAGTGGAAACAGTCAGAAAAGATGAGGAGGGGAAAAAGTGTCAGTGGCCTCCACCTGTAACTCCCAATTCTGACTTTGGAGCATTAAATAATAGCATTAATAATTAAAAAGATTTTTGATGCAATATTACAATTATGGGATAGTTTTCCAAAATTATGACTTTTTTTAAACTAAATTTTGACTTTAAGTAAAATAAATCTGACTGTTAAAGTCATACGTTTAAATAAAACGTCACTTGAATATTTCACATATAAGCATTGATTCGACCTTCAGTTGTATTTTCATTTAAAAAAAAGAGTAAGTTGAATGACCTCTAATTAAACAAACATTAATAATGATATGAGGAGGTGCTTATTATGGGATTTGAAGAGATAAATGAATGGATTGTAATATATTAAAGTATTTCTAATTGATTATTCTGTTAGGTGAAAGTTGTAAAAGCCACTTTATTCCATTAAAAACCCCTCAATATATAATAATGCATTAAGTGATTGATCAGGGAAGCCCTGCTGGTGCAGCTGCTCTAACTTTAACCCTTTACTCACCTAGCGGGGGGGAACCCGGCTTTGACAGTACCCAGCCTGGATGACCTGCCCACAGAAACCCTTTTCCTACTGCGCCGTTCATGTTCATATCATCATTTAAACCTTGTGCTGCTTTCTGCTTTTGTCCTTCCACTGATCCTGATGTTTCGCTATACATTTCTTAGCTGTTTAGCATTTATGTATGTAGGAAAACATTATTCCCACTTTGAAATTAGGCACAAATTCACAGACAACCCAGATGATCCAGTTTTTCAGCAGCATTTGTGGGTCTATGTACAGAACCTTCCACTCAAACATAATCACTAACTAACTAAAGTCTCAGCTAGTGAAGACTTTTTAATGAATCTGTTGCTAGAAAACATCTGTAGCCAATCAGGAGCTGAGTGGTTGGTCATGTGGCCACAAGTCTTTAAACCTGCACTTTTACTTTTTTCTTTTATTCTGTTTCACTGTTTATCTATTGATCAATATTAGTTTAATTAGTAAAATAGTATAATTTCTTTCTTTCCTTTTTCTTTGTGTTGAAAACAAGAAACAGCTGTTGTTTAATTCTTTGCGTTTTAATTTTCATCCTTTTCACACTTTTATTTTGAAGTACGAATCACAACGTCTTCCGTTGAGGAAGTAAACAGCAGCAGATTGGGTTTGTATTTCCGGGGCAGCAGCAGGTGAGTTTTGGTGAAAGTCTTCATCCTGTAAAACCGGGTTTCTTCTTAAAACACCAACAGTGACCACGTGACGATGCTGCAGCAGCTCCGCTAAAACAAAATGGCCGATTAGCTTCTGCTAACACCGTTAGCTTCCTCCATGAACTGTTAGCTCACTGCTAGCATGAGCATGTTGGGCTAAACAGGAGCAGCGAGGTTTTAGTTCAGGTTTTGAACTTTTACTTGATATCTGTTACTGTTAGCTGTTGAATTGTGTTTTAAATGTATGATGATGTGTATAAATTGTAATACATAGTAATATATGTTATTTATAAAATGCCACACAAGTGAACAACAAAAAACCCCAACAAGAATAAATACAACAAAACAAATAGTTTGATCCAGAAGAGGTTTTGCTGTTTTGTGGGAACTCGTTAAAGACGTGTAGATGGTTCTGTAATATTCAGGAAATGTTGAGTTTGGTGACGTTGTTGGAATATATGGTCAGTATATAAATATCTTTTCAACATGAGGCTGCAGATATTTTGTGGGTTTAATAATAACATCTGTGTCTGCAGGTTGTCTTTGTGGAACTGGACTCTGATGCTGAATGAACTGGTCTTTTCTGTTTTCCTCTGTGACGTCATGGTGATGTCGTCAGTGAAGGAGCGCTACAGTGACATCAGTCCCGTGACTCTGCAGGTGGTGGGCGGGGCTGTGAGCTCCAGTCTGTACTGTGGGGAGGTGGAGGGTCTGTCGGGGGGGCTGGTGGAGTCCTTCCTGGTGGAGCTTTATCGCTGTAAACTCTGTCAGTTCACCTGCAGCCTGAAGAACTCCATCAGCAGCCACCTGCTGCTCAGGCACCGCCCCCCCACCCTAACCTACCTGGGCGGGTCTGAGGACACAGAGGAGGCGGGGCTCCAGCGAGGGGCGTCACCCTATCAGCTTGCTCTGAACGAAGAGTCGAAGCAGAGTGACGAAGACGAGGAGTTCCTGCTCTACAACATGCTGGACAACATGAGCCCGCCCACCTGTGACATCAGCAGCGAGGGGGGGCTGCAGGTCGCACACACCTGTGAGGTGACACACCTGATACACACACAGAGTTCAGTTCAAACTGTGACATCATCAGTCGACACACCTTAGAAAATCTAAATTTGTCCATCAGATGTGCGTCTGCGCTTCTGTATTCAGTCGAGAGCCGAAAGGTTCATGTCTGTTTGTGTTTACAGGAAATCATTGAGACACTTTCTGCCTCCTGCTGTCTGCAGGTCAGCACTCTGTTTGAGGAGGAGTCCTCCATCTTCCCCCTGAAGGGGGAGTCAGTGGACCTGTCCTGTCCCATCGACCCCTCCGCCACCCAGGAGGCGATGGCACAATCTGCTCACCTCATGACTCTGGGACTGTGTCGCATCTCAGCCGCCAAACCTCCTCCTCTTCCTCCTCCGACAGCCTCCCAACCAGTCCAGCACCCTCCAGGTTTTGTCTCCCCTCACCTGTCGCAGCCCGACAGCCCGAAGAAGAGTGAGATGGACGGCTGGGAGATGAGGACTTTGCGCTTCAGTAAACGGGGGCTGCTGTGTCTCCTGTGTCCTCTGACTCTGCCGTCCCGGCGGCTGCTGGATGTCCACGTCCGGTCTCACCGGGAGGGCGGCGGGTTCAGCTGCGTCTGCTGCAGCTGGACGGCCGACAGCTGGGAGGAGCTGGAGCCTCACTGGAGGAGCCACTGCAGGAGGAGGAGGAGGAGGAGCGAGGACCAGAAACAGCAGGAGAAGAAGAAGAAGGCAGCGTTGAGGGCGTTCAGGAGCGTCGCGTCACGAAACACCCACCAACAACAAACTCATGACAGCTGTAATCACTCAGGTACAATCCCTTCAACAACTATCATTTAATAGTAATCAATAACAACACTGATGATGATTGTTTCCTCCAGATGGATGGACGGGCCGGCTGATTGGACGAGCCGGAGGGAAGGAGGCGGACCATACAGACAGGTACCTGACACACAAAGCTTTTATTATGAAAGGTTAATAGAAGATGAAAATAATCCCCAAAATCAATATCAGAATCATCATCACATTCCTCAATCTAATCGAAAAATTCTCAAACAAATCCCAATATATGGTCAAAACATTATTAAAGATATTCTCCAAATATTCACAAAAATAATAATACAATTTCAAAGTGTCCAGTGATGATGCGCATTATTTTGTCTTTACTGTGATGAAAAAATTTGATGATGAAAAGTCTTGATGCTATCAGACACCTGCCGGCCAATCAGGGACCAGTATTTGTGTGTGTTGGTTCCCAGACAGACCAGTAGGGCTCAGACTGGTTCACTGAGCATCACAGAGAGGAAGAAGAAGAGCAGAAGAAAGAAAGAAGAAGAAGAGAAGGAGGGAGAGGAGACGTCTGCTGAGCTCACAGACCAGACGGGTTTCTGCTGCTCTCTGTGTCACAGGTAACTACATTACCCACAATCCCTCACTGCACAGGTTATCGGACTGTTCTCAGCAGGTGTCAGAGCGCTTCAGGACACTTTCATAAACTGACCAATCACACGAGACAACAAGTAAGAGCTGTCAAAATCGACAGAGCGCCTGAAACTCTCCGAGTCTGTTGCAGGGCTGTGATTGGTAGCTTTAGCTGTGATGTTGTTCCCCCTACAGGAAGTTCTCCACCAAACTGACCCTGAGGCGTCACCTGGGCGTCCACAGAGGAGAGAAACCGTTCACCTGTCCTCACTGTTCCTACAGCAGCAGACTGAAGGCATCACTGCTGCAACACCTGAGAACACACACAGGTAACACACACAGCGGCTGTGGCTCAGTAGTGCGGTCGTCCTTTAACCCCAGGGTTGGTGGTTCGATCCCAGCTCCTCCTGTCCACATGTCAAAGTGTCCCTGGGCAAGACACTGAACCCCAAGTTGCCCCCATCGGTGTGTGAATGTGTGAATTAGATTGCTGTTACAGCGCTTTGGGACACGTTTCAACGGTTGAAAAGCGCTGTGTAAGTAAGAGTCCATTTACCATTACACACACACACCTGAGAACTCACACTCACACTGTGACTGACTGTGTGTTGTCAGGTGAGAAGCCGTACAGGTGTGCTGAGTGTCCGTATGCCTCTATAGATCGCAGCTCTCTGCTCAGACACAGCAGAACTCACAGTCAGGAGAAACCATACAGGTGTCAACACTGTGACTACAGCAGGTAACACACCTGACACACAGTCTGCACACCAACACATCCTGCTGCTTCAGTGATTGGCTCATTATAGGTGCGTCTGTGCTGTGACTGGTAGGTTGCCATGGTGACATACATTTTTCTGTCTCAGTATACAGAAGAAGAGTTTGGACCTCCACGCTCGCCGCCATCACACCGGTGAGGCATTTCCATGCCAGCAGTGTGAGTACTCGAGTCCGGACCGCCAGCTGCTGCTTAGGCACGTCCGCAAACACCACGCCCCCTCCCAGCATGCCTCGCTGTGACTCACAGGTGGCCGGCTGTTGGGATTTCCTGCTAGCCCGTGGGCGGGACTACTGCGTTCATTTTGATGATGTCACCAAAGGTGCTGCTGATGTCACAGATGGTCGTTGAACTGGTTTTTGCATTAAAGTAAAAATGTGACGAAACCTAAAAACTGTTTGGTTTCCTGCTGCAGTCTGTGTTCTTCACACGTATTTAAAGAGAAACTAACATTTACTATTTAGGTCTGAGATGCAGGAAATCCTACCTCTCTAACAATAATGCACATATTGATTTTAGTACCACTGAACACCAGCTGCATCTTCCTACAACAGTTGACGCAGCCGATGATCTACAATCACACAGAAAGACTTTGAACTCTGGAAGCAGTGAGAGAGTTAAACATCTGGATTCATCTGTGTACCGGCCAATGTCAAACCTTTGGAGTAAAGCAAAATGATTGAAAACGCTTTCTGCCAGCAACTAAGTCAGTCAGTCTGGATTCGGGCTCCACCACAGTCCTGAGTCCAATGATTGTCCTTCTGATTCAGGATGGACTTTCAGTGTAACTTTAATTAGATCAAAGTGCTCCCTTTGACACAGTTGACCATAAATTAATACTGGACAGACTGGGTCCTCTCACATCCCCCCAGGTCCTCTCACGTCCTCTCAGGTCCTCTCACGTCCCCCCAGGTCCTCTCAGGTCCTCTCACGTCCTCTCACGTCCCCCCAGGTCCTCTCAGGTCCCCCCAGGGCAGCTAGCTTCCTTTAACCATCTGCTGTGGACCGGACCATCAGACTGGACAGAAGATCAGGCAGGAGGATCCAGGATCTCGGTGGCTTCCAGAGTCCGTGTGCATTAGCCCCTCCCCCCATGTGCACACTAAACTTCTCAAAGATAATCTCTTCTTCTTTGTCAGTGAATGTACTGTAGTTTATTTAAATGAATGTGATAGACTGAAATTAGATCAATGAGTCTGATCAATACATGTTCAAACGTACTGATCTGTGTTCAGAGCTCGCTCTCGGTGTCGCTGCTGCAGCTCAAACTCTGTCTATTCACCTCCTCGTCCCTTTTTCGTTGTTCACCAGCTTCCTCACACCTGTCAGACTCTCACTTCCTGCCACTGACATCATACATGTCATGTTGATTTTTCTTCACTGAACATGAATATTTCTGCAGACTTCCTGTTTATCTCCTCCATTACATCATTTTATTGAACCAGTCTTCTTTAACTTCATCAGTAGACAGTCTGTGTTGCTGTTGATGGCAATAAAGCTCCAGTGGATTGAATGTAACCTGTTAATCCATCAGATTAGTTTGTGTTCAAATCTGTTAGCAGATTATCTCTGTGCTGTTAATCTCTGTGTTCTGCATCTTCTCCGTTAGTCAACATGTTGGACAGGAGGAACACAGTCCTGCGCTCAGGTAAGTTCTTCACCAAACTCCATTCACTTTTCCAGTCTTTCTGAACCATCACACCACAGCTGAGAGGCTCCTGGAGCTGCATAAAAGTGAGGACTAACAAGGGTTAATGAGAGTTAACATCTCAGGCTGAAGGATGATTTAATGTCAGAACTACAGAGAACTGAATCACCTCAATTCAAATCTGAAAACACTCTGTCTGTTCATCTCACAGAATCACCTGATTCATAACAGACTTTGTATGAAGGCCCAGAAATGAGTCGCTGCTTCAGTCTGAAAGAAAGCTGAAAACATCTCACAGCTTATTTGATCTAATGTCCTGCTGATGTAACGACGTTTCTGAATCCTTGAATGTGAAACATGTCGTGTGTGTCGAACAGTGAAGATAGGTTTATGTCTGTTTCCTTCGGTGTGTTCCTGCTGGATTAAGACATCTAATCTGACAGTACAGCGAGCGGCTTCCTGTCTCTAGGTTTAATCCAGGCTGATGAGCAGAACATTCGCCTGAGATCAATGAACCAATCACAGCTCTTATTTTTTATTTAGTTTAATGAAAAAGTGAATTGAAAAGACTCAGAGTGAGACCTCCGTCTGTCTGCTCAGGTTTCCTTTTATTCGTGACTTCCTGTCAACCAGTCACAGATGGCAGCCAGGCGTCACTTCTGACCGCCATCTTTGTTTGGGTCACATGATAAAAACCCACAGTACTGTTGCCACGGCAACGAACGGGCGAATATAGCAATGTTCGCAGTTTGTTCTTTAAATTGGAAACAGCAGTTTGACAAAACTATATCAAGGTCCACTTACTGGCTTGTTCTGGAGCTTTCAACCATAGCTCATGGTCCTCATCACCAGATTGATGTTCAAACTGTCCCAGAGGAGCTCCATCTGCTGATGAAGACCATGTGATATGGCTGAAAGCTGAGGTGATTTTTTTGTCAACCACATAATGTTGTTTTTGCAGCATTTTAACACAAAGATTGTTGTTTGTATGTTGTTCAGTGCTGCTGCTTCTGTCAGTGGCGTCCGTGTCTGCCTTCGTGGAGGAGCTGGATGATACGTGAGTTTTTCATATGAAATGTGTTAGATGACAGATATTAAACACAGGAAGCAGGTTCATCACAGGAAACAGCATCCTGTCATTGAAACTCAGGATTCAGTGTTTTCACCTGACGGGATAATTAGTGTGATTGTGTTTAACAGCTTCATGAAGACGAGAGGAGCCGAAGACATCTGGCTCATCAAAGTACGTCCACTGATTTCAGTTACTCGGTTCTCATGGTCTTCAGATAAAAACCTCTCGCCTGTTCTCACCTCTACACCTTTTCTATTGGGTGTTGTGTTTTGGTCTGTGTGCAGTTTTACGCCCCCTGGTGTACATTCTGTAAACAGCTGGATCCTGTTTGGCATCAGATAGGATCAGAACTGAAGAGTCTTGGCTCTCCGGTCAACGTCGGCAAATCAGACGCCACCGCCAGCACCGGTCAGTAACACTATCCAAATAAAACTATCAGATTAAAACTATCGAAAATGTAACCAACAGCCAACACAGGTGGGCTGCACAGACGTCCATAATGAAACTAATAATAATAAAGTGTAAAACCTGTGATAAACTGTAACTACACCAGCCTGCCTGTAAGACATCAGAAAACTAATACAACTAATAATAATTTGTAATAAACTGTATTAAACATATCACACCAACGGTGGTGAGCAGTGTGAACAGGTGAGACATGTGTGTATAATACAGTCAGAGTGGCGAGGAACACAGGTATGAGTCAGCAGGTTTTCTCACCTGAACCTCAGATCATTTTATTTCAGCTTCACCACTAAGGTTCATATTAGAAAATAAATCTGCGGCATCGTTCTCACAAACACTTGTTTGTACAACCAGTCAGGTGTGTGACAGTAATTGTGTTACTAACTTCCTGGGGTTTCCTTGTTTCCATGGTAACATGGAGACTGTGCTCTGCATGCGTGTGCAGATGGAAACAGGTCAGAGGTCACTGCTGAATGTTTCTCTCTGCAGGTTTGGCCAAAGAGTTCAGGGTCAGAAGTTATCCAGCCATCCTCATGTGAGTCCTTCACTGAACAGTGTCACACCAACACAACTGTACACTCTTCATATGATTCAATCAATGACTACATCAAAGTTACAATACAAAATGAAATCATATGTGGGATTTTATTCACATCCACAACACTGTTTTATCTATTTTATTCCCTTGTAGCTGAT
This sequence comes from Gadopsis bispinosus, assembly GCA_036024995.1. Lineage (NCBI taxonomy): Eukaryota > Metazoa > Chordata > Actinopteri > Centrarchiformes > Percichthyidae > Gadopsis > Gadopsis bispinosus. The sequence continues at coordinate 8,406 of JAVQJV010053711.1, forward strand.
TTTTATCTTCTCTTTAATTTTACTCTGTTTAAATCATGTCTTTGTATCTTTTGAACTGTTTTCAGGATGAAGAAAAATATGAAATATAATTATTTAGGACCAAGAACCAAAGATGGAATCATGGATTTTGCTAATCGAGTTGGAGGGTGAGTAAACATAAATGTTCCCTAATGTTATTATTATTATGTTACTGGTGTTCATACGAGGCTTTCTTTAATTTTGTTATCTTAATTCAGTTATGAAAGATCATGTCAAAGTTTGACTAAATGACAGCTACATGTCATGTATAAAAGAGGAAACATCAGCTGTTGTTGTCGAGGCCAATATTAGAGTTCTTATATGTATTCATTATCTGCGATAATACATTTAATAAAAAAGCAAGTAAGTCGTGACATTTAAACGTACACTGTGACATCACAGCCATCAGTCTGTCCATGTCATGTCGTTCAGGCCACTGGTTCGATCTCTGATCAGCCCACAACTCTTCCAACACACCATGAACCGCCATGACGTCATGTTTGTTTACGTTGGCGCCACATCACTCCTGAAGGTACACACACACACACACACACACACACACACACACACACACACACACACGGCTAACCTTTGATGTGTTTTTAGGGAAACTACACATCAGCAGCAGAAGAGCTGATTGTTCACACCTACTTCTTCTCTGCTACCAGAGACGTCCTGCCAAAGGTTAGTAGATGCAGTAAATGACGGTAGATGATAGTAGATGATGGTAGATGATGGTAGATGCAGTAGATGATAGTAGATGATGGTAGATGCAGTAGATGATGGTAGATGATGGTAGATGATGGTACATGATGGTAGATGTCTGTAGATGGTAGATGCAGTACATGATGGTAGATGATGGTAGATGCAGTACATGATGGTAGATGATGGTAGATGCAGTACATGATGGTAGATGATGGTAGATGCAGTAGATGATAGTGTAGAGCAGTAACAACCACTGCAGAAGGATACAGATTATCCGTCCGTTGACCTGAACTCAAGATGTGTTTGGTGTTTCTGGTTCAACTCAGTCTGTGTTTCCAGGCCGTCTCCCTGCCCTCTCTGCCGGCTGTGGTGGTTTTTAAAGATGGAACCTACTTCACCTTCAATGGTGAGACAGGAAACTGACCTCTCACCTGTGACTCTACAGACTGATTATTTTAGTTTGGAGCCATTTGTTTGTAAACACTGACAAGCACAAATGTTGTCATGACAACGGGACTGAAGCATGCTCACTTACACTGTAAATTAGGTGTAAATGCTGTAAACAGGTTTAAATGTTTGCATGTATTTTAAGTGCAAAAGCTGAAAGCTTCCAGCTTCACCCATGTAGGCAGCTGAAGTGTCGGGTTGTGTGTCAAACACTGAAAGTAGTAGAAGCCAAATGCAGGTCAAGTGTTAGTCACTGTCTACGCACTGAAAGCAGTCAAACTGTACATTTAAAGAGTAAGAGATGAAAGCAATTAAAATGTCAACGTGTGGAAAATGTGGATGTAGAAAGAGTATTACAATTCTTTAATTGTGCACTCCTTAAAATCCCCTTAAATACCTTCATTAATATGATGATTACTAATGGATTAAACATATTTTAAGATAGAGTCCATTTAAACTTCTCTCCTCAGGTGGTCCAACTACTGTTCAGGTCAACATGTGGACCCAAAGTGATTTTAAACTTTCAGGTCTGGTTTGAAAGAGTTTTAATTGTGTTTCAGAGGAAGCTGACGGTGATCTGAAGTCATGGATCAACAGAGAACGTTTCCCAAACTACTTAAAGATCGACAGCTACACCCTGTACGCCATGGGACAGTCAGGTAACATCAGCACACCTCAGGACAGTCTGGTGGCCCATCCTTCACTACAACTGTAAGAAATACTGTGGTTCTCATTAACTGAGCTGTCTTTGATGGCGGCCTATGGGAGTGTCCATAAAAGCACTAATGTGTTAAATATATATGTTGGAGAAATTATACTTGGTCCATACATTCCCCCTGGACATGTGCTCAACAGACACGTTATCCACAGCGCCACCATATGACCAGTCTTAAACCTCTTGTTGTGCATATACGTACTTACAGGTAGGACATTTGTTCCAGTTCCAGTTGTGCGTCATGTTTAGGAGGTTACTTTGATGGCCTTTCACCTGTAGGTGGCGCTATAGTAGTAGAAGTCTGTGATGATGTGCAACGCTGCAGATACTGTATAGAGTGTATGAAGCAGCTGGCAGCATTCACACACTTTCTCCAGGAAACGCAGTCTAGCTATATTTTAAGATTTGACATAATACCTATTACATGGTACATCTTACACAGCGTGTACTGCTGATAAAGTTTCACAATAACACAACAGTTATGGATATATTTTCATCAAGTACATTTCTGAAAAATGTACAAAATAATATTTAGATAAAACTATTTAAAAAAATACTATCTAGTATAAAAGTAGTAGTAGTATCAAAAACTACTATCATAACTGATTTGAACTGATTAACTTTTGGGAAAGATATTAGAACTAAATTAGAATGTAACAAAGAATTTATTTTATTATAAATCTCAAACTATTCATTTC
>JAVQJV010053714.1:0-25606 GCA_036024995.1 Gadopsis bispinosus
TCAGTTAATCTACTGAAATGTCAAACTCTGAATATAAAGTAACTGTGACAAAAATAACAACACCAAACAGAAGCCTTTTGAACTCGGAGACGCAGACAAATGAACACCTCTGTGTGAAAGTAAGAGTCACCTCGCCATCCTCCCTCATTCTCCTTTTCTTTTTTCTTTCACTTGGTGTGAATCTGCATTTTGCTGTCCTTAACTCCAGCATTTCCATGCAAGCGGGCAATGGATAAAAAGAGCAAGGGACAGAAAAGTTACAGAGTGCGAGAGAAAGAGAGAAAGAGAGGAGGGAATAGAGAATGCCTGGGGGCAGGGATAGATCGAGGTTGGACGAAGGAAGAAATTACAGTGCAGGAATCAACGGAGGGGTAGAGAAGGTTAAAGAAGACTAAAATACAAACTGAGAAGCTAAGGAGTGCAGAATTGGGAGAGGGAGAGGGAGACATGGAGGCATTAAAGGCCAACAGTGTTTTTGGTAATGACGTGGTGCTGAGGAAAGTCCTGGCCCGAGCTCCAGGTGGGCCTCCATCGTTTTGTCCCCTCGAGTGTGGTGCTTAACCTGCCTCGCTTCAGTAAGTGCCCAGCTGTGCAAATGGCTAATGTGATTGTGAAGATATAAGCCCAGGATAATGGCATCTGCCAAGCAATCAAGGACAATGTTCCTCTGCGTCGGGCTGTGATGAAAAGGGAGCGCCGGGAAATGGATGCTGCGATGAGGGCTGAGCCTTTGGGGAAGGGAGTGATGTGTTGGTAAATGGTCGTAAAGGACAGAGGGTCAGAAGAGCAAGGAGATGAACTGTGAGGACAATCTGTTTAGAGGAACAGATAGGAATGAAATAGCAAAATAATGTCAGCAGTACATTGGCATGGTATAAGGGCACAATGCTTCTTAATAACTCAAAATATGGCCACCACATGAGGGCTTGTCTTGTAACCACAAATTAATGTTACATAATGCACCCTCTACTATATTTAGTGTGAGATGTATTAAAACAATGGTTGGAAATTTGCCACGCCACCTTCTATTACTGTAAGGTTTAAGGTAGAGGTATGCTTGAAACGACCGACCACATCTGAAGGCAAAAGTGGAGCTGTTCTGCAACAGCAACACTCGAAGCTGGGGTGAAAAGACTGCCATCATGTGCACACGGTTCATGCAAAAAGCGACAGATGTATTTGCGTGAAGAAAGAACAAAAGAGAGCTTGAGAGAGACATTCAAGCCCTGCTTTCTTTCTTACCTCGCACACCTGGCTAATTGCTGTGATGAACTGTGTGTGCTTGTCAGATTGTTACAGAATTCAGAAATATCTGGACGCAACTGCTCCAATTCTGACGACATGAAGGTGTGGGAGAAGGGTTTCAGACGCTGTTCCACCATCTGAAAAACATGTTGGTTGAAGTATACCAATACCTTTATGCTGCCCCTGTATGGATGGAATATGCTTTGACTGGAATACTTACTGCCCCATATTAAATTAATCATTGTCTGATATGTCTGGTTTATAGTTACCAAGTACAATGTACAATTTTTTATCCAAACTGTACAAATAAAAATAATTTGGGAAACTGATTGGAGTTTTGGTAGAAACATTTTATGTTAACTTGATTTGTCCCAGTAAAGTTTAGGGAAAGTTGATTCAGTCAGGTTTAGTTATTTTGAAAATGTCACTATAGCATCGCTTAGTCTAAATCACGTCAAAATTGGGATACATGATGGAAATCTCTTTATAGGACACACATAGACGGACTTTCAGTGTTCCTTAATTCAGCAAATCAAAATAGATTTAATGTATAATACTTGGTCCTAGATGTGTATCAAATCTCATCTAATTAAATCATCAAGATTAAGTAGTACAATTTTTGTCCTTTGCTATGCTGAGTGAGTGGTGCAGGCTCACTCTTCTAAAGGGCCTCTAAAGCTCTAAAGAGCTAACACACCTTGTTTTGACAAAGGTCCAGTTTTGTGTTAGGCCACAGGATTCTCTTGAAGCTTAAACTCTTAAATAAACCTAAATGTGGCTCAGATGGTAAATAAAAGTCTCATGTAGTACACTGGTACACAGGTCAGCCTAATGCACATGATGGCCTCTATTTGGAAGACAGAGATGCACTGAGAGGGTTAACAAGGTGGAGGGGTGTCGAATGATAGAAAATTATGTTTTGACAGTCAGTAGGTGGCAGGGCATGGGGAATGCCGAGAATAGATGCACTTTCAATGGCATAAAATATTGAGGAGAGGAGAGCGAAAACAAGAGCCGAGCAGCATGTGTCTGATGAGCAAACAAAAAGAGGAGAGCATTATTAGCATGACTGTTACAGGGAAGAGGAATATGTTTCTCGGCACAGAACCTTCAGGAAGCTGAAACAGAACCCTACAGAACATTCGTGAAGAACCCAAAAGGGTTCAGAATTTATTTTTTTTACTATAAAGGTTGAAGTAGCTCTGGGAATGTAGATGCTGTAAAAAAAAAATAAAAAAATGAGATAAAGCTTTATATAGGCATGTGAAGCGGTTCACTTGTCTTGCTATTCTTTAAAATTTCAGTATGATTTAATTAATTTTGCAAACAGAGGTGGGAGGAGAGGAGAATTAAACTGTTGATCTTTCATTCACAGGAGAAATATGAAAGCTTAGAAAATATGGAGCTGGCATTTTACTGTAATTTTGCATTATTGAACAGGTGCAATTCAGAGAACTAATTTGGTAAAATACGGTTTGATCTGTAGTGTCTGTAATCTGCTGCCAATATACAGTACAGGCTGCCTAATTAATATGGTCTCATGAAATAATAACTATATTATCTGTATATTGATTATAGTGGTAATGTTAATGACAGACAGACAGACAGATAGACAGATAGATAGATAAAAATGCTCTATGCTTCTTCATGATTGGCTACAAATCAATACAAGTAATAGAAAATCTTGTTGCCAAGTGTTTTGTTCACTGCGGCTGTCTTGGAAATGAGGTGGTGCATGTTGTTAAAGAACACCAAGAATTACACGCTACATGAGCCTTATGCAATACCATTTGAAAAGCATTGATCAACCTGATAGCATGCTGAGAGCTACGAGAGGTATGAAAAGAAAATGCTGAGAAAATAAGGAAGGCAAGAGGTGATGTTTATTGTACACTATTTTCTCCCTGGTTAAAAGGTTTTTTTTCCTCAGAGGTTTGGTTTTGTACGACAAAGCAAACAACAGCTGAGTCAATAACCAGCCTCAAATCAGCAGCCTCGACTGACCACAGGACGAGCATCGATTGAGGAAGCAATTAAGTAAGCATCTCAATGTATTCATAAAGGATTGGTTCTCTCTTCATCCTCTCTTTCTCTCCCTCTATCCGTTCTCATTGCTGTCTTTTGGTAAGTAAAGGTAGTGTCCCTGAAAACCTTTAATGATCGGTAATTGGCTGGAAGGAGGGCGTGACCAGTAAACACCGCTTCCTTCTCATCGTCTCTTTGCTAACTTAATGACGCTCCCTGAACGGCAAGACTTCACTTTGCATCTCATCACCGTGCTTGCCCACAGCTCTAATGAGAAGCAGTGGAGGTACAGTAGAACTGCACTGGCTGAGAGAACTGACTGGCAGTGTGAATCTGAGTCAAAAGGCAGTGTTAGTCATTGCCATCGCAGCCTCAGGCGTTGGCTGATTCTTGTAATGCACACAGTTATTATTAGCATAAAAACGACTGGCAATATGCCACAATAGCTTGTACAGTACATGCAGCTGGAACACTCAGATCAATGTGTGACCACTTAGCCCTCTCAGCCTTGTTATCCCTTGTCTCTATATGGTGTCTTAGCTCTGTGTTGTCAAACAATGTTAACACGCTGCGTCCAGTCACCTATCCATCTATCCTTCATCCAAAAATATACAGTCATACGAAACCTGCTACGTCTTCACATGGACAGCTATTTTTCGCCTCCTCTGTAAATGTTAGGTCGAAAGTTCACTTTGAAATAATGGAGCATGTGACCTTTTTCTCTGTGAGCAGAAGATATTGCTCCCGAGGAATTGGAGCATTTTGGATGAGAGAGGTGTACAGAGGAGGAGGGGTGCAGCAAAGCCCCCGAGGGAGAGCGAGAAATGTCACAATCACTACCGGAGCAAGGCCTGGCATGGACGTCAACCTTTCCCTGCGTGAGCTTTCTGGGAAGGAAAGAAAAAAAAACAGCCGCTGGACTATGGGAGTTTGAATGAGATGAGTAGGAAGACAAGCTGATTATGGAGGATGATGGCACACTACATTCAATATTCATCTAGCTGATAACTAATGGTCTATTATGTATTGTCAGGCAGATAACAAAATGCAGTGTCGTTTACAGTACACTCGCCTGTTATAGGCTATTACTCATAACCATGCCAGTGCTGCAGACTGCTGTGTTCACCAAAAGGTCTGCATGCAACAAGTTACTGTAGCTCAGCATTATTATTATAATAACAGCGTCCTGTCATACTGCGCCGCCCTACTTTTTAATTTAACCTGTATAAGTATATATATATCTTAGATCAGGTCAGGGTCCCCAAGGGGTTGCAAGATAAATCTGAGGTGTCACAAAAAGATAAAAGAGAAATTCCAGAATTTTCCAACCTGGGACTTATTCTCCAAACTGCAGGGATGTAGATATTAAGTCTATTGTCTGTTCCGCTCTGGATGATGCACCTGGATGCCAAGCGCCATAAAACTAGAAGAAGCAGAAGAACTGCAGCCATTCTGACTGTGGCCATGCTAACTTTGCACTTGTCACATTTGTTGTACAGATTCAGGAAAAGTGACCCCGGCAGAACAACGGGTGAAGCAGTGCATGCCTCTAACTAAACTTAAATTTTAGAAAAATCGAACACTTGTCTCTGTGTCATGTAAACACAGAAATTACCCCTCTGTATTAGCTTTTGTAGCTAACTGCAGATAGAAGATCTACTTGCTGGGAAAATTGCCAGCTCAGAGACAACATTTAATCCTCACAGAATATTTGTTGTCAAACTAATCTCAACTCCTAAAGTCCATAATACTCTCTTGTTCCTGAGCTTTTGACCATTTCACACAGTCGTCATCAGCAGATGGAGTTTGCTCAGCTGGAGTGGAACTGCAGATTTTCAAACTTTCCAATATGCTGAGAAAACAGTCGTACTGTATCTAATCTGTATTTAATCTCTCATTGTCATATTGTGCCATGTTGCAAACTGCATCTGGCACTTCACGCACCATAGGACTTATTTGCAAATATTATTCAAAGGTCTTAGTAAATTCCTGCACAGATGTATGTGAATGGTCTGTGTTGATTCATGGGTTTGTCTACTGGGTGAAAAATGAAACCCTGTCCAACTGTTCAAAAGACTTTACTCCTGGTTGTCATATATCCGTAGTACAATATCACAGCGACACATGGCAGGATGCCCAGAAGGCCTTTACTTGATGCTCAGGACTTCAATCATGAGTCCAACTGACGCTCGGGTCACTCATCTCTTTGGCATTGGACCAATCCCAGCTAGCGATGCCCAGGCAAGCCATCATGAGGTCAGTATGTCAGGCCTGACCATCTTGCACAACCCTCCGCCTGTTGGGCCGAAGAAGCTGACTGACCTAATTAGCTGTTTGAAAAATTGCCGTACTGTCTGGCATGTGGCTGATTTGGGTGTGTGTAGTTTAGTGCTGGTTTCTACGTAACAGAAGGAGTGACAGCGAGAACAGATGGCCAATGGCTGGACTAAAATGAAGCTTTTTCAGTGCCTTTCATTCATTGCTATTGATTAATCCAGTTTGTCGGCAAAAGTAGGCATTACTGCAGTCATGCCTCAATTGTTAATCTACGTATAACACATGAACCTGTAAAGGGCTTCACGTTTTAAGCTGTTTTACCAGGAAATCGGTCTAAGAGATCCCATAGAACCTGTTACATGTAGTATTAAAATTTCTACTTTTTAAAAAAAGGTAGTCCAGTTTTAACAGATGGGTATACATATTTTCTATCCTGTACTGTTATCAGCTGCTCCAACAACACACATCATTGGGGAAAAAAAGGGAAAGTCAAATCCACAAGCCTCTGCTCCATGAAATGAATTTTATGTTTATATTTCTCCATTAAATCTTCACCTATTGTTCAAATTCTGAGAAGACCAGCAGACTAAAAATCTCCAAAGCCTGTTTCATAACTAATTTCAGAGTAGTGCTTGGAGACTATTAACTTCACACAGACTGCCTTCGTCTGTTGGAGGGGACGACTGCTGACCGCTAACAACCCAAACATCTCTGCCTCCACCGTCAGTGTAAACATGTTCAGTTCAACTCTGGCAACGCTTGAGCACGCGACACATAAATCAGCCACTGGGTCAACCGACAGCACACACATTTTCCACAAGTTAGCAGGTCTCAGTCCTTTTGTTCTGCTCCTGATCACATGTCAAGATAGTTCATCCAGACTGCCCAATTGACAACATTCCCAGGTGAGAGTCACGAAGCAGTATCTGCCTCTATTTTAATCCCCTTGTTCTGGCTTCTCCCCTAGCACCCTGGCTCTTTCATTTTGGTGAATGTCAGTATGAGCCACAGGGGGATCAGCTGATGCTCAGAGAGCTATTTCAGCAAGCCGCACAGACCGCTTTGTTGTAAGCACTTGTACAAAGGCCAATTGCAATGTCTCAGAGGAGTAATGTTAGTCAGTAGTCCAGTGAGGAGGAGCAATGAGCCAGGCAATCAGTGTTACTTGTTCGCAGCACAGTGACACACAGCTGACGTGGTCGCATATGGAGTTTCACAAGTCTCATGAGGGACTTTGTGTGTAGCTACATCTGATTTTAAGCTCAATATACCCAGCTGTATGGCGGCCATCTTGGAGAAATATGTCCTTGTTTCTTTTTCTGGGCTCTCTGATGAGCCGATAATCAACGAGGGCGACACTTGTGCAGAGACGGTCATCAGATTCTATTGTTCTAGTCTCGTCTCTATCATGCTGCCAGACAGAGAGTTTCTCATGACATGATGGTTTTTCCAAATGTTAATTATTCTTTTGAAACGTGCCACTCCAACTTCAAGAGAAGGAACGAGAAAGGCAGAAAGTGAATGATTGAGTGGGATTTAAAACCCTGGAGAGGCTGGGAGAGAAACTTGTTTAGCTACATTAATGTTGAACTTTGGAGAGAGAGCGAGAGAGAGAGAGAGCGAGAGAGAGAGAGAGCGAGAGAGAGAGATGAAAAAGGTAATTGCATTCTCTCTATTGAGGATGCCTCATTATTTGTGGTGATGTGAATCGCATCAAAGCAGCTTATTATGATCATCAGTGCTCGATAGTGGAGATGGAGGTGATCCACTCCAGGGCTGAGGGCACAGCCGTAGTGTGCTATTGATTTGGCTGTTAAGAGGTGCTTGTGTTACAAAGGGCATGCATCTCAGTCTTCCATTAAGATAATTATGCTTTCTATTGCCTTTTGCACACCTCTGTGGCCCGTTGAATGAATAAAATCACAAATAATTAAGTTGCTCTTTATGTGTTTTTTGCAGAGCTGAGGAAACTAAGCAGCTACATGCCATGTGCAAGGTTGTGCAGGTGCTACAAGGTGAGAAATGAAATAATGTCTCAGCAGAGAAACCAGACTGACTTTATCATAAACTGCAGGCTTATGGTGATTTCATAACAATTCCCTAAAATTCTCAATTGGCCCTTCAGATGTTGAAATTCAGAGCAATTCAGTTCTGTTTTGTGCATGAACTTAATTGGGTGTTTGAAGTTACTTAGATGCTGTCGAAAAGTTGTTTAAAAAAAAAAAACAACAACTCCACAGTCTATAATGAACAAAGCCAGTTTCACATTAGACAAGGCTTTAACCCCAAAACCTGACACAGTGCCCTCTGAACACACACTGCTTGTGGTCTTCTTTCACCCTTTTATTCAACATGCCAAGGGCCTTCTGGGAGGACCTGTTTTGTAGAGAACCATTTGGTATTAGCATTTTCAAAAGGGCAATCGAGTCAGCGCGTCAGAAAACAGGGAAAGGTCACCAGGTTTCCTGCCGCTTAAAACCTCCACACTCTATCAAGTTTTTGCCTTGCTGCCACGGACCAGCTCATGCCAAATTGAAAGATTGCCCATTTTTCTCCCCAGTGACATTAAGAGGGTCATTTAGCACTCCAGCTCCTAAAACCCTGATTGGTCTGAACAAGGCCTTTACCCCCGAACTGCAGCAGACAGAAATCAGTGGAATGTGGTAGCAAGATCTCAGACCCCCAGACGATTTAGGGCTCGGCTGTGACATGACTGGCACTGAACCTCTGGGGTAAAATCAGCATGCTGAGTTGGGAAAGGGCTGAGAGCACAGGCGGGTGCTTGCGGCGGGATTTCTCCATGAACGTCTGTCTGACTTCCAGCGAAACTGGCGGTGCGTGCCTGGTGCGTGCTGTGTGGCAAAGCAAGCAAGGGCCCCCACGGAGGTCGGTTCCAGAGGTGGGAGAGATGTGCTTACACGGTTGAGTTAGCTAAGCCTGCAGATCCAGAGGGGACAGAGGGGGTGGCATGGGGAGGAGAGGCAGAGCTCCTGGGAGCAGCGTGAGTCTTGGCTGTGGATAAAAGTGCTGCCTCGCAGGCACTGATATCTCTGAGTACCCCAGGGTTGACCTTGGCAAGCCAGCACTCGCTGCCAACCCATCTGCTTGTTATAGAGATGTAGTGGCTGGGGTGGTAAGTGAGGTACCTTATTACATGGTTGTCATTAGAAAATCTGTTTAAAATGTTGCATGCACCTAACGGACACAAACAAATCCATAGATCAAAATCAAAACAATGCTATTCTCACAGCATACAGGGAAACCAGCAAGTCTGACATAATGCTGACATTTTGACACCCATTTTCCATATCCACTGATTGTGTGCAGGGTCCTAGGCTTAATGAAATGTACCAGGAAGTGCAACCATTATAGATATACCATGTTTAGAGAGCTATGAATGATAAAATGGCATGTACAGAATGAAGGAAAGACCAATATAGAGTATGTACAGTATGAATAAACGTAAATATGATATGTACAGCATGACGTATAACGTTGTAACTGAAACACTTAGCTGGTAGGTGTCACGGCCCGTGTCGGTGTGAATGGTTGTGTTTCGTGTTTTCTGTTGCTTGTCTTGTGCTTTCTGGGTTGTTTGAGTCCGTGTCCCGTCGTGTTTCCCCTGATTGTTGGAGTGTTTTCACCTGTTCCCCTGTGTTCACCTGTTGCTCGTCCCCTCGTTAGTGTCCCGTGTATTTAAGTGTGTTCAGTGCAGTGGTTCTCTGTGGCGCCATTGTCTTTGTCACATGTTGCATGCGTGGCTCGTCTCTGTGTGCATCACCTTTTCGTTATCAGCTCCCTGGTCGCCTTGCCTTTTGTCAATCACTGTCAATCAACTCTGATCAAACTACACCCACACAATCCTGATGTAGCAGATTAGCTGAGTTTCTGAGTGTTTAACTCTTCATAAATGATAACTAAAGATGTTTTTTTCTGAGCTTCAACTTTTTATAGCTGCTTATTAAGCATATTAATATATTTAGTATATTAAGAATTCTTCATGTTTTAGAGAAATACTGAAGATTTGTCACCACGTTACCAAGCTACCAAACAATAGACTGGAATTTCTATTTTTATTTATTTTTTCATTTGCATTTGAGCTAATTTCAGATACATAACTAAAGAGGTTTCTTACATGATACAAAAAAGTAGTGTTTAGTGTGCCTGTCAATCAATCATGATTGAAAATATACGATATATAGGACACTTTTTCACCAAAATAACAAAATAACTGATGTAAACAAACATTTAACAGTCCCTGAAAATATTAATAATTTAGATTGTGTTGTCCCTGTATTAAGATACCTGTCAATCAATTAGAAAATGATAGAGCCTTGGATTTTGCTGGCGGGGTGATGCTCACATTTGGATCGCAGATTGCACCTTTCTGTGTCCATTCACACTGGAAATTGTCTCTACAATGTAATTATGTGTACTATGCTTCAGTGCATGTGTGTTATTGCTGAAATTCTTAACACCAAACCAGTCGCTTTTCATTGACTAATACCTTTCCTCTCTAACCACCTGGTGTCTCTCAGCTGTTCGGTGATGTCTTCTTATCCATGACAGGGTTCAGACTAATGTGAAGTGCCATACTTGGGGTTTGCATGGATTTTATTTTCTTCAAACCAAATCTCCTGATTAGAATGGAGCGTGGCGCACCAGGCACAATGAGTTTACTGAATCTCGGTCATGTTGTGTTCATTTTCTCCTCCCTCCTCTTGCCTCGGCCCTTCATTGGCTCTGTCAGTCTGTAAACGACGACTGAATGTGTCTTTCCACCTGCTCCTCTCATCATCAGCATGTTATCACCGTCTGAACACTCTTTCTCGCTCATTGCCTCCTTTCTCTCCCCTCTCCCCTGTCTCTCTTCACCTGTCCTCTCCCACCCCTCTTTCTCTTTCTCACCATTTTCTCTCCCTTTATTCCCCTCATCCTTTTTGCCTGTGCGGCATGTGGCGAGCAGGTAAATAAATCACTAAGCAGCTCTGGAGAAGATAACGAGGCAACGGGGGATACTCTGCACTCTGCAGATGTGTGCAGATGCTTCGCCTGGAGCCACATGGAAGAGGACCATGCCACTTGATATATATACACCAGATATCTGCTACGCCCCTAGAAAAACACATGGACTCTAATCAGATACTCCGAATAAACACTGTTTTGAATGCATGAAGTGTAATATTTAGCTGGCCTGTCTGCATTAGACTAAGAAACATTTGGAGGGGCAGCAAAGGGGGCAGAGAAAGGGAGTGACAGAGGATTGCTCAACCTTTTCTTTCATGCTCTCTGAATTCACCATTCTCCCAAAATTATTCAACGTCTCCCAACGGGAGTCCAAGGACGCCAAGAGGGAGGTTAAGAGACGGTGAAAATATGCCCAGGGTGAAATTTCACTCTTGGTGATTTTACATGCAGCAGATACAGAGACAATCACCAACACGCAAAGGCCCAATTACATTTTCCGAAAAAGAAGAAGAAAGACACAAAATTGTGACATTAGGGTAATGAAGGGAAAACTTTGCTAATGAGAAAGAGAGACATAGAAGGCGAAAGAGAGAGAGAGTTTACTTCCATGCTGGTTTGGTGACAAAGGAGCATAGTTCAAGAACAGTGAAAGACTCGGAAGAGGACTTTTAACTTGCAATTAAATCCTTGCTTTGGAAAAATGATTATTCGAGCCCTGAGAGAAAGAAAGCTAGCTTTCATTTAGAGGAGAGAAAGAAAAACAGCAAAGTGAGGAGACGAGGTGGGGATGACGAGGAGCAAAGAGCAGAGTAAAGGCTGCCATCAGAGAGAGATCTTCTTACCAAATGACACTAATAAGCAACACAGAGCTGAGAAACACAGGGATAAATAAATCGATTGTCCAGCCACCGACCAAATGTCTGGCAAGGAAGAAGATAAATGAGTGAGGAAATATTATCACAGCACATTATACGAGTTTGCTATGATTGCATTATACTGTTATAATTAATGTTGGGGTGGGTCTTTGATGGGTGGGTGCATATGTTACGCATGCAGAAGCATGTTTGTGTGTGACGCTTCATATGGAAGTTTATGACACTGAGGAGTTTTCTTCCTGCTGATTATGCAGGTGAAGTGCTACAGTATATTAGGATTTGCTCAGCTAAATGCTTCATGGCATCTAGACAATGGCTTATTTATTAACACTTCTGCCAACCATTGGAAAAGCAAATGGAAGCTCAATTAAGGCGAATAAATTAGGATTAACGCAGAAATGCAGCGCATTTTCATTTTAATTAAATGTGTTTATTATTTATTTCCAGAGGCATTGCAGGGGGGAAGCAGGGGGAATTAGGCGCCTCAGTGCTTCCTTACAGGATGACACAGACTGAAGGAGAGTTACCCAGGTGGAGGTCTTTGTAATCGGAGTGGCTGCTGGATGACACACATTGTGCACTTTCACGTTTTATGACAAAATGATATGGTTATCATTATTACTGATAGAAATTCACATAAAATCCTCATCCCACAGCCTGATTCAAAGCGTATTTATGATCCCTGCAATGCGACAGTGGGAACCGAATCAACACGGCCGTCCCATTTCATTCTTTTAAAGTTACGCTTGGAGAGATTTTATGAGCTCCTACACAAATCATATTAGATGAGTTGCCACCAAGTCATTTCTTATATACTATTACTGCACCTCATCACATTCCCAGAAGGAGAGGAGGCAAGAAATACAGTGAGGGTGTACACAGAGTGCCACATCGCTAAATGGCAGAGAGACAGCGGAGGGGTGACACACATCGTGTCATCGATGTCATGGCTGCGCGTCCCGCTGTCTTGTACGGTATAATCTAACCAGCCTGTGTGTTAGACAGGCTTTTTCTGCCATGCCTGCGTGGCTTGTTGGAATGGAGGTGCTATGACAAGACAGACAAAATCAGGGACATGATGCAGGCAGATGCACAAACAGACAGACATAATCAGACATACAGTTTATATCCACCCACACACATACAGTTATATCCATCTCAAACTGAATTATGGACCTCTGTTGAATGGGTTCCCAGAAATTCCAATCCCATTATGCAGTTTGGTGATATATTTTTCTTATATTTGCAGATAAATGGCCGAACATAATTGGTATAAAATCACATTGAGATGATTTGCAGTGCTGCTACAATAAAGTTGCATAGCAGAAATGTTTTAAATTTCACTTAAACCTGGCAAACATCATTAGATTTTGATGACGGCCCTGAATCAGCCCTGTAGAATCAATACATGTTTTCTGTCAGTTATGCAGGGGAAAAGCCAGTGTGTAAATAAACCAGAATACGATGCAGTCACACAATCTGATGTGTTTGACTGAGAGACATTTTCAGGAGAGGAAGAATTCACCCTTTTCCTGTTACCATGTTTCATGTTCACAATTGGTTTTCAGCTACGCATACTTCTGAAACAGACAAAATGAGGAGAAGATTAAATATGTATAAATGTGCCACTAAAAGCAGGCAAGCAGTTCACTGATAAACAGAAAATCCAATCCATAAATTACAAGTGAAGAAAGGCTTGTGGGAGGAAAGCAGATACACCATTAAGGTAATTTACAATGTTTCAGCAAAAAACTATTCTTGAAACATATTAAAAATCAAAACCTGCAATACCATATAAGTAAATACCAAAGAACACATTTTTTCTTCTACTTTTGATGATGTTCTACACATAATAGACCCAGATTGGCGTACTGTAATACTGCCAGAATGAAAGTGGTATTACAGCAGGACAGACAGGCAACAGAAGGAGGCATCCAAATCTTCTCTGTTGCAAACCCCCAAGCTGCAGAGAAGAGTGACATTTTACTGAAATGACTAGAGCATAGCCAATCACTATCGCTGAGGAAAATCTGTCAATCACAGAAACATATACATAGTCGAGGGTTCACCTCACATGGAATGTTTATCCTCTCAGTGTGGTTAAGCTAATTGTGTTTTTTATTGAATTTTATACAAGAGTAGTTTTTGAAGTGGTAAAGGAAAAATCTACATTATGACATTCACTGTAGCTGTCACACTACAAGCCTAGTAAATGTGTTTTTAAGCAAGCGCTTACAATTTGTGGAAAACTCACACTGGAGATAAGTGTTTTGCTTGGAGCTGGTGGAGGTAGGCTGGTTATTACATAATTACATAAAGCGTAATCCTTTGTTGTGCATTTGCTCCCCTCCACACCTGAACCCAGTAGGAGTAAAACTGTAGCTTCAGCAGCACTTTGCTTTGAGTGGTATAAATACGCCTATACGTCCATTGTCTTCTTGGATAGATGCAAGCATGAATCAGCTCTCCATTAGACTTTCATCATGGAAGAGAATGACAGCCCACAGCTTTTATTTCCTTTACATTACCTCTCCGGTCACAAAGGTAGAAGGGTTCTTTGCAAGCAATGATCTGTGGCACATACCCACGCAAATGCATTATCATAAAGAAGAGCAATACAATTACTTAGCATAGGAGAAAAGGAGTTTAGAATCCTGAGCCAGACAAAGATGGAAGCCCTGTGGTATTGTAAACACCTAGATTGGGAAGTTGTTTAAATGAAGCCTATTTGAGTGTTGGAGTAAATTAGGTATTAGTTCTGTGCAATGAGACTTGCATAGCAAGTCACGTTGACAGTGGCTGGCGACGAAATTAACAAAATGATGAGAAAGGAGAAAAAGGGCAAAAGAACCGGATGGGAGGGACAGATGAAGGAGAAAGCAGTGAGACAGACAGACAGTAAAAAGAAAGATGTCATGTTAGAGGAGAATGCAAGATAGGTTTGGAAAATGAGGAGGTAAATGCAGTGAGAGAAAAGGACAGAAGGGCGTCATAAACTGCATTTATAAACACGTCTCTATAGTAACCAACTGGTAATTTCACTAGCGGGAGTGCAAGAGAGGAGGGGGGGGCCAAACTGGGCCACCATTTACCAGCATCACTAGAATCAGGCTAGGTATTACAGTAAAGAGACATGGAGAAAGAGAAAACTGGAAAAGGCTCTCATCAGAATTTGCTTTCACGAGAATTTGAAAAATAAAACGGACTCAGAGGTTGTTTGGAATATTAAAGAAGGAGAGGAACGTTTTAGACCTGCAGATGGAGAAAGAAAACTGAGGGATGCTCACACTCATTTTTTTTCTTTAAACACAAGCAGAAAACAGGTCGTGCTCCCTGGGGCTCTATAATTCTGAGATTGGTCTGTAGTTTTGCCCTGCTGGGGGAGTGATTCCATCCTTTCCTTTAACTGTGAGCAGCTTCCAGGGTGCTCTGAGCCTCACTGTGTAAAATCACAAGCGGTTACAGCCCACCTTTACTACAGTAGGTAGGTGATAATGTTGGCAGAGTAAAGACAAAAAAGGGGAGACTGAACATGGAACGTAGAGGTCATTTTTCCTGTATCAGTACGTGCTCCACATACTGCACAGAGCTGCAGCATTCTCCTACTATGTGCAATTACTCTTTAGCTGTGTGATTGCACACAGTAATTACTAGGTGTGTGTGTGTGTGTGTGTGTGTGTGTGTGTGTGTGCAAATGTAAAAGTGTGCATGTGTGCAAGTATGCATGATTTTTGCTGTTGTTCTTTCACCATTGAGGCTCTGCTGCCCGAGTCATAATGTTTTCTAATGTACTGTAACACACAGTGAAGCCATGGGTGGGATTGTGCACAGGATCAGCATTAACACCCACTCCCACTAGTAAATCTCAATAATATGTCTGTAAAAAATCTACATACGCCACCCCTGACATGCATACAACAGACTGCTACACCTGGAATGCGTGATATACTGTTTCATCGAGTTGTCATCCAAGACACTCAGACAGCGAGAGATTTTTAATCTACATTCAAATTTATGATCGTTCCCATTGACCAGGAGCATTTGAGGTGAGGGGATGAGGCAGTATTGCTTTACTTACAAGCTCCCTTTGCAAAGCTGGAGTAAAGACAATCCATGTAAAGCTCTGCCCCTCCCCTCCTCTCCCCTCCGCTCCCCTCCCTCTGCCTCCTCTCCCTCTTTCCTAGCTCCCTCTGTCTTTCTTGACAAGACTGCAGATAAGACAGCAGTGAACAACAATCAGACCAAGGTCTCGTGCAGCCCATGGTGTCACCAGAGACCAAGGGGGAGCCCTCCCGGGGACTAACCAGGGTGAAGATAAATAACAGTGCATGCTTGACTCCTTGGACACCACGCAGACTGGAGAATTAATCACATGCGGAACAGCCGCTCCTCGGGTCCTACACACCAGCTGAGGCCTGCTTGCAGGAGCTACTCCTTTGTAGTTCTGGTCCTCGACATGCGCTCCATTCATTCACATGCACATGCACACACCAGACAAACAACACACAAGCTTGTGCAAAGCTACACAAACACATGCTTGCATGGTAACAGTCCACACAGCAGCATTAGTCTCGCTGCTTGACTGTCCTTCTGAGTGAAGTCAGCGGCATAGGTGGGAGGTGAGAGCTATCTCGCCACTTTACAAACTCTGCTGTGCTGTAATGTGACACCAACATGGCTAATAACGTACAATTCCCCCTCCTTCTTCCCAGTACCACATCTCTCGCTTTCTCACCTTCCCACTTTGGCTGTCTACCACACTCATTTAATTGCTCTCCTCCCTTCTTTTCACTGCTCTCTTTCTCTTTTTGCTGTCTTGCTTCCTCTTTGACTTCTCTCGGTTTGGTTCATTCTTTTTTCCTCTCTTTTCTGTGATTTCTGTTATAGATACAGTACAGGAAATCAATTCCAGAGGGGGAACCCTTGAGGCAACATGCAGAGAAATGAATGCCAGGACCATATCACACAAGATGCATAAACATATACAGTACTTAAGTTGAGCAATGTGTGGCACACATGCTGCAAGACTTATGGGGATTATGCCTGCATCAAAGCATCTGTACTGTAAATATACATAATGCACATAGAAGAAACAATGTCCTAAGAGGGAAACATTGTGTTAAATCAGAGGAGCGTGGGGTGCAATGACAGTGTATCATTAATGCAGTCTCACAAGGCCGATCAACCAAATCAATTTCTGGTTTATGTTGAGGCCATCTACTTTATTTCTTCTTTTCTTCTTTATTCTTGCATACATTTCTAATAATTCAGTGATTAATAGCAATGTTTCTTCTCAGTATCTGGACCGCCAGTTGAGAATCAGATAATGCAATGCAAATTCATAACACTTTATCAGCAAGACCCTGTAAAGCACTGAAGCTGAAACCAGAAAATTCTCTGAAGAAGAGGAGGTGAAAGATCTACTTATGGGCCCAAACTAGAATTCCTTGCACCTGACAGTGGAAGCTTGTATGTTTTAGCATCAATATACAAACACAGGAGGGAGGGAAGTAGTAGATGCAGGCTTCTAGGTGCTGAACCGCATCCTGAGATCCACGTTCCTTTGCCTATCTGTCCAGGGGAGCCCAGTCCTTTCGCTGGTGCGTTTGGGTTAATGCAGCTAATCCTGCCTGTTCCCACGGACATATCATGTCTCTTTGCTCCCCTCCTTTGATCCGAAGTTGCTGGAGGGAAAAAAAAATCCTCCTATCGTGTGCATGTCTTTTCCACACACAAGTCCAGTTGGAAGAGGAGGCGGAAGCTTGGCAGTGCAGCTTCCCTGTCTCTCCCTCTCTCTCTCTCTCTCTCTCTCTCTCTCCCTCTCTCTCTCTCTCTCTCTCTCTCTCTCTGTCATTTCCAAAAATATCCTGTTCCCTAATCCGGCTGGAGATGAGGAGAACAGAGCAGGTTGTCTTCCAAGGTAGAAAATTGGATTTTGCCTGTTGCCCATCTCCATCCTGCAGGGACCAACTTTGTGTGGTGAGTAATCAACCTAACAGAGAGGAGATTCCCTGCTACAGCACTTCACAGTTAATGATAAACACTACAAACGGAAACAATGACACTAAGGCAGCGATACTGCTATACTGCCATGTACAGCCCACATACTCTGAACAGTCTGTGAATGTGTTTCTGCGCTGCACAAAAAAGAAAATCTCCCCTTGAAGACTAAACGTTCAGGCAACTGATTGGAATCACAATGAAAAATATGCTTTTCGAATAAACTAAGAACACACAAGAGTCATGTCAGCCACTGGAGTAATTGCTTGTTTGTGTTACTGTGGGCATATCTGGTTCACGTATTTCTTTTCCAGATCAATGCATACAAGTATAGTATAGTCCATTTTGACAGATGAATTTATTGAGGAGCACTCCGTCATCATTCAAAGAACAAAGAGCAAAATCTAATTTTATTCGCTAAGTAAAAGCAGTGAATAGTGTTTTGTTTTTCCGAGGTATTGTGTGCTTTGTAATGTTTGCATACATTAATGTTAATCTGGGAACTTTATAAGCTTCTGCGCACGAGTGTATGTGTATTTGTAGAGGCTTTTTTTATATGTGTCTCTGTGTGCAAAGGTATGCGTGTGGGCTTCTGAGGGACAGTGTGTGGGGCTGTGCGTTCTGCGTGGGATGTCATTCAAATAGCGCACAGTGAGTGCTGCGCGGCTGCGATAAGCGTAGAGATCTGATTTCACTTCTCAGTGTGCCTACTGCTTCGGCTAATTTTCATAATTAATTAAAAAGCCGGTAAACATTACATCATGCGGCTGATAAGGTTCCCTGTTGTTCTCCTTGCTTCCCGTTAACTGTGAATTATCGGTGTGTGATGCATTTTCCCTCTGTACTTCACTATTGAACTTCAATGGAGTGATAGGTTGGACGTAGTGTTTGGCAGCACAGTGAGCTGACACAATGTGGCTGCTGTCAGCCTGTCGATCAGTGTGATGGGACTGAAGTTGGCACCAAAGACTTGATAATATGACTGGTAGATGGATAATTTTGTTTTCCATCAGCAGCTTAATATTCCTTAACATTACATTCCCTGAGAAATACTGTATATTCACAAATCATGTTGTGCTATTCTCGGCTTCCTTTGCATCTTTTCATTAATGAGCAGGAGGAGGCTTACGGTTTACTGCCAGTCTACAGATGGAGAGAAAAGGAAGAGGAGGACAGAGATTTCTTAATGTTATTTTTTTTATTTTAATTAACCTTGTTTTTATCCAAGTTTCTCCCACTGTGATCTAGGGACTCATTTACAGCCAAGACAGCGGCTTCGTATTGAGCCACTAACAAACCAACAAAAAAATAAACAATTCATAATAAGTGACATGCAATCTAAGGAAAAGGAGAGCAACAAAGGGGGGGTGGGGGTGGAAGAGGGATGTGAGAGCAGTCTCAAAATGATGTGCTAGCAGCTGCCTGCTGTGAACAAGCCCTCTCAGCGTCCAGGTCCTCATTGGTGAGGATGACTTAGAGTGGCGCCACGGGCCCTTCATTCTACTCCACTACCATCCTCCATCTCTGTCTTCTACATATTAATCTTTAACTCGGATTCCTGCTCCTTCTTCTTCTTCCTCTCACTTATCTCTTTTTTTATTTGCGGTTTTCTCTTCAGCTTCCCCCTTCTGACTCTTTTCTCTTCACTCTCTTCTTTCCCCTCCTCGTCATCCAAGCGTCCTCTTCACATCTTCCCTCTTCTCTCCATAACTGTATCAGGCCCTCTGCGTGGGTGTCATTACACTGGAAGCTAATCTAGATTGCCCTACTGCTTGTCATACTCGTGTACTGGTCAACATGTACATATCCCGCACCTATGGCTCTCCTTCCCTCGCACTAGCCCCCACACACTGTTCTAGTTGTCAGCATCACCCACCCATAGCAGCTACAATATTTGCTTTCGGCTTTCGGCGACTACGCAAGGTCTCCTGTTGTTTGTCCGTCTCCTCGCTGCCCTGTGTGTGAAGTGTCGCTGTCAGGATTAAGGCATCATAATGAAGAGCAGAGGGAGAGCCAAGGACCTAATGGTTGGGTTAGAACAGTACTCCAACGGATTAACGCAGCACATAAGTGTTTGTTTGCACCACAGTTTGTGATTTGACAAACTCGTTCCCAGGGAAATACTCTATGTGGGTTGCTGCAAAGCCAGCAATGAGCACAGTGAGTGAGATTGGCACATCAAGAAAATAGATCAATGGCATTACAAAGAACAACTTTGAATGTGTACATGTTGACTTGGTTTCTTATTTCAATTCTAAACTAGGCTGTAAAAAAACTCCATTAAGGTATATGATATTCTGTGGTGTGTCATCTAATTGTTTATAGGCCATATGCTCACAATACTATTTCATTCATTAGTGGGAATCCCTACAGAGAAAAGATTAGGGAAATAAAATGTGCTAATTCCCCCAAGATGTCCCTCACACATACCCAGAGGTGACAGAGAAGATGGCACGGAGCATCAGAAAAACTCCAGAGCCCCTGAAATCAGGTGTAACCCTAATAAATATGGAGCCACACGGCGCAGAATAACTGTCCACTTTAATTGCACATTTTCCCACAGTAATTGACGGAATAATTAAGACTCAGAGGAGTCACTGAAACCATCTGTGCAGGTAAAGAGAGGATGACCAAGAGGGGCCAATAGAGGAGTGGAGAGAAAGGGAAACAGTAAGACTAGCAGAGAGAACTGAAGAGGACGAGGGTTGCTTGAGAGAGCCAGGCAAGAGACAGAGGGCAAGACTGAGGAGAGAAAGAGAGCGAACGAGAGTGCAAACGTGGAGCCAAAAGGAGATGGAGAGAAAAGAGGAGTGGAAGAGATGAACTCATTAGTTTCAGTGCTATTCGCTGTGGAGGAACAGCTCTGCCAAATTCAACTTCTGCCAAACAGATTTACCCAAGATACAGAGAGCTGAGCAAAGTTTCCCTGCAGGTGTGTGTCCGTGTGTGTGCACGCATGTCGTGACTTCATTAATGTATAGTATGCGTGTGTGGCCATACAAACATACACAGGTACAGTCGCTTGTCTGTGTATCAATGTGATCGTTCAGTTTAGAGGACACAGCAGACGGCAAGAGAGCACAAACAGAGATATGAAGGAAAGAATGAAAGAGAAAAAGACACCACCATTACTCTCCTGATGCCTCTTCTTCCGTGCAAACATTTATTCTTTACTTAACATAGATACACACAGGACATCTGGGTGCGTGTGCGCTACTGCTAACAGCTAGCAGCTAGAAACGCCACTGTTCTCTTTGTTCATGCTAGTATTACAAATTGTTGGCAGTGGCAGCTGATCGTGTCAGCGCACACATGCTTAACATCATGACGGGCTGACAGAAAGATGCAATGGATTTGCTGTAGAGTCCCTACCATGCTACCATGTTTGTTTTCTGTATTTTTCCTCCTAGGCACACCCCACTGTGCCATTTGTGGCTACATTCATGGCGTCAGTGTTTATGACTGACAAGCTATTCGCTAACAGGAATGAATTTCAATTTATGGTGCACAGCAGAGCAGAATGAAACGAGAACTGTGTGTGTGTGTGAACAGGTAAACTCAGTTAGCTCCCTTAACCAATGAATAATGCCTTATGCTGTGATTACAGTAGGTCTGTAACCATAGCAACATTTAGTACAGACAAAAGATGGTGACTTCAGCAGCCATATAACTCATAACAATTGTGAGCATTTTTCGTCCAATGAATTTGTCCACAAGTCTGGTGGAACCACAATGAAGTGGTATGAAATGTGAGAATGTCACATCTCTCTTATCTCATCTCCGAGTTAGCAGCATCTGCAACTTCTAGCTGTCTAGTACCAATCTATACATACAAATTGCAGATATCAGCTGAGTCGGCACTCACATTTGACAGTAACTACCTGAACATGTCAGGTACAATGGAGTTGCCACTCTTTTCAAAGTCCTAACTACGTGTGAACTGGATTTAGCACAACCCTGAAGAGTGACAACTGCATTTAGCTGTGGTGTGAATATACTGTAGTCTGTTATTTACACACTGTAGAGCGCTTGAAATTTCACAATGATGTGTTTAAATGAAAGTGTGAGCTCTGCACTGAAAAAGCAAAAGGAAGCGGGCTGAATGACTAGAAACAGAGAGTAGCTTGACTCTGAAACATGGAAGGAAAGATTTGGTTGACAGGCGGGTGGATACAAAGATCTCATACAGTTTTTAATTTCTCTCTTTGTAGTTTTCTGAGCCCAACCACATTTTGTCCCCTAAATGTGCCACTAACTCTAATCAACGTTGTTGTTCTTGCTTAAACATAACATTTATCCAGATTTTCACAGGACGGTGATGAAAGAAGGGTTCAGCCAATTTGTGCCACTTTTTCGTAATCCAAATCATGCTATTGTCACATAATCCAATTTTTGCAGCAGGAATGTAATCTTGGCATTATTCGGGTCCACGGCACATAATCTGCATTTCAGTTTTTGTGAGACTATATTGCACCATATCCTCTATCTTTCTCTTCCTCATGGTCTCTCTCTTTCTCATAGTACCACCAATCCGAGTTTTCCGGGTCTAGGAGAGAAGACATTAACCCATAGTAAAGGCAGGAAGATGGAATCATCAGGGGAGGAAACACATTATAAAAGGATGGGTGGGGAGGTAGTCAACAGGCCGCAGCTCCCACAACATCAATGAAGTCCCAGGAGGAAAAGAAAGGAAGGGAGCCAGGTCCATGGAGGCCTGCAGGGAGGGCCGGAATACATTACTGTCATCGACGGCACAGTTCCCCAGACTCACAGGGCTAGAAAGTAGTCTTGAGCGTGAGGGGGAACACAGAACACGACCGATTCTATAGAACTACAAAGTGTTCTAGCTGTCAATGGGGCTGTGAATGATGTAGCGGATGTGCTTTGGGGGTGTATGCATGTTTGTGCGTGTAGTGGTGGGTGGTGGTGGTGCAGCAGAGAAACATAATGTGGACGCTCGTAGTATTTAATTACAAATAGCAAATGTGATCTCACTGAGGAATGAATGGTTGAATATTTGAATAGAGTGTCTGCTTCATTGCTAAAGCGCAAATGGAAGTCCAGAAATACCGATGCCAAATGCGATGTGTAGAGTCAGAAGTGTTAAATCAAGTAACCTCATTCCTGCTAAAGAGTCCTTGAGCGAAGGTTTGCATCTGTACAAGCTCCAGTGATGCTGTTCTAAAGCTTAAAGCAATAGTTAGACATTTTGGGATTCACTTTCTAGCCAAGAATTCAATGTGAAGATCAACACCACTATCATACCTGTCTGATAAATATACGGCTACGGTCTGCAACTGGTTAGGTTAGGTTAGCTTAGCTTAGCTTAGCTTAGCTTAGCATAGCACAAAGGCTGGATGCCGGGGAAAACATGCAGCCTCTCTGTATTTTAATCTGTAAAAGAAAATATGACAGATTGTGGTTTTACAGGGGGTTGTGGTTCCAGACATCTTGGTCAGGAGCAGTAACATCTTGAAGTCTTGGCAAACAGGAATCACAAGACTTTGTGTTTTTATGTTTTAATACAACGTTTTTAATGTTTTGAACAAACGAGATGTAATTAGTGAGTGTAATTAGTGAGCATTTGAGGTGCTGGTAAGCGAATGTTATTACCCTTGAACCGAGCCAGGCTAGCTGTTTCCCACTGTTTCTAATCTTTGTGCTAATCTAAGCTAAGTTAACAGGCTGCTGGCTCCAGCTTCATATTGACAAAACTTTTTTATTTATCTGACTTTGTGCAGCTCCATCTGGACCCGCAAAAAGGCCTTATACAACATTTTTCACCTTTTTGTACTCACCTGTGAACAGACTTTGATGTGTAAAATTGGTGGAGTTCCCCTTTAAGCCTCCACTCTGACCTTGAGTGCCACGTTACATGGCAGGGAGTAGTTTAAATGTAGATGGTGGGATACTACAGCATATTGTTAAACTGCCTATCAGTCCTGCTTTGTGTTAACCTACTGATGAAAGCATCTGGCTGCAGACACTTGCTAGGATAATTTTCTTTTAACTGTTAATACTCTCAGCAGGTATTTGAGATTTGATATCTATAATTTCATTATAAACTCATTCTAAAACTAAAAAAGATGACAGAGACGGGGCTACTGAAGCGCTCGCATGTCCTTGTGCAGCTATTATTAATACAAGAAAAATGAATATAGAACTTGAGATGAATGGGATTAGTGTCTTAACGCTGCTCTTTTCAAACAGGAGCTAGATCCGACAGTCCCTGCCCTCTCCAGGTTATTAAATTGCCCATTGAGGGCATCCATCTCTTCTGATAATTAAGAGCTGCCTGGAAAGATCGTCCTTTTATTTAACAATTACATGTCTCTGAGACAGTCTAAGTGTAAAGATATATTTTCTCCTGCCTGTGCTTAGTTCTGTCTGGCCCAGTTTTCTGCCGCCTGCTCCTCTCAGATCTAAAACGCTCCAACGTCAGAGAGGGGCTGTGAAGTCTCTAAAGCAACTCTGAATCTCAGACTGTCTAAAGAAGCAGGGAGCACCGGGAGGAAGAGTGAAGGAAATAAGTTGTAAAGTAAAGGAGAAGTGTAAAAGAATAAAAGGGACTGAGGGAGGAGCACAGAGATACAACGATACAGAGACACAAATACAAATACATGTCCATAAGAGATGGGGGAGAGGGAGGGTGGACCGTGCGACACAGTCAGAGCAGGGTGCAGTGACTGTGAAACGGCTTAAATAAACACTGCAAGGGAGCAGGACGGGGGGAGGGAGGGGGAGAAAGTGAGCGGCCGGGCACCTCCGAAGGAGAAAGAAAGAGAGTGGATGCAGGCTATTTTATAAGTGAGCAAGAAGAAGAAGAAGAAGAAGAGAGGCATTAAGAAGATAGACACAGGGCTAAGGAAAGTGAGGTAGATGGTGCATGTCACAAAAAAAAAGAGCGAAAAAGAGCCAGATTACGAATCAGACCGTAGAATGGGATTTAGAGGTGGAGCGTTTCAAAAGATGGAGGCGATGAAGGTGAAATGCCGGTTGGTATTAAAAGGTGGCAAAACGGAGGGAAAAATAGCAAACGACTGAGGAGAGTGAATCGATGGAAACAGAAACGATGGCTGCCAGAGGGGGAAAAAATGCCTCAGGGACCGCTTCAGCCTCAACTCACATAACGCCTCTGTGACAGAAAAACCTTTTACCTCCAATCCCCGTAATTTCCATATTCACTTCAGCCAGTGTTGGCACGGTCTGTTGCGCGAGGAGCCGGTGTCATGACTCTACAGGGATTATGTGAGCTATTTAAACTAACTGACATTTACAAAAACAAATGGTAGTTTAACAGAGAGTGCTGTAGCTAAGATATGAGCTTTTCAACCAGCACTGCTTGCATCTCTTTGTAATTTTGTGAGTCTCCTTTTGCTAGCGTTATCTGTGGAGCTCTCAGGGCAGATTTGTGCACTAACAGTCCCAGACACAGAAAATGATGTATGTATTTAATAAAATAAAGAACTTAGTTTCACATACAACACATGGATTATTAATGTACATTATACTGTGTATATGCACAGGTTCATTGTTAGTTCAGAACATATGAAATAAGTAAATTATTCTAATACAAATTACAAATGATACTAAAAGTCTTGAAAATAATGTATATGTTTGGTTAACTTTTCCAAATGCCAACGTGACTTTTATTACCGGACCTACTAATTGCCAGCCACATTTTTTCAGTCGCTCATATAAATATGGTGTTGCTCTGACTGAAAGCTGTTTTCTGCAGTTAGGGAAACAACTGACCAATCAGAGTTGAGTGGGCGGGTTAAGAACGAGATCTTCCTACATAGCTAGCTAGCTACCTGGCTACATTCATGAAAAGCAGCAATAGAAAATAGTGACAAGTGTGGGTTTACACAGTTGTAAAAGTCATTGTAAGGCAATTTAAGGGAATAGTTCAACATAGTGGGAAATACTTAGTCACTTTCTAATCCTCTCCTGGCTCTAGCTCTATACTTACAAAAGAGAATCCATCTTCTGGTCTGATTACCGGCAAGAAAACAAATTCATATATTTCCCAAAATGTTGAGCTGGTCCTTTAAAGCTCTGCCAATATGGCCGCTAGTTGGCCATATACCTTATAGAGAAATACCTTATGTTTGATCTTTGTTGTAAAACTTTGGCTGGTGGCATGAGAAGGAAAAACTCATTTCCTCATTATAATGACAAAATTTCCTTGTGAAATACTTTTATAAAGACTTTCT
>JAVQJV010053719.1:0-15090 GCA_036024995.1 Gadopsis bispinosus
TTAGAGGTATAAAACCCGCCATTTGAGGGAGTTTACTTTGGTTCATTCCATATTTCTATGTTGACCTTTGTACTAAATTGTAATAAAATTCATAAAATTGAGACAGAAGCGACTCCGAACTTCCCTTCGACTGACAATCCACCACACAGATGAAAAGGTTTTGTTCACCTTTATAATCTGGACTCTGGTAGTGAGAAAAAAAAGGATACAAATTAATCAAATAGCAATTCAGTTGCCGTTGGACCATTTTTGACACCAAAATGTCTGCTTGTATTGTGCTGAAGGTTGTTGAATAATCAAGAAAGAGGGCTCTGCATAGGTTTAGGGTTTATCCAAATTTTTTGAAAAGATATGAACAGAGTGGCAACAGTGTCTTCTGTACCACAACCCCGCTTCTAAGCAAATTGGTATGAATCGAGTTTGTCTTTTGTTGTACTGACCAGATATTTTAGCAGAATTCTTTCCAGAGATTTCATAATCACTGAGGTATGGGCTATTGGTCTAAAGTCCTTTATTTTTTTTGGACATGGAATTTTGGGAAATGGTTTTATTTTCAAAGTTTTCCCGGCTAGAGCAACAGTGTGTGTCTCTACAGAAGCCTGGAGCCAGCTCAGTTGCAAAGTTCTTCAAAAGAAAATTGCTGCAGCGGTCTTGGTATTTATACACTGGGATGTTTTCCTGACATCTTCGACAGTGATGACAATTCTGTCTTGGGTAGCAGGTATTATAGTTTTAAGTATTTCGGAGCACTTAACTGAATTATCTAGTGATTCAAATGTAGTAAAGAAAGTGTTTAGGTCATTGGCAAAACGAAATTCATTGACCACCACAATAGGTTTTTTTGGAGATGACATTCCTGACAGTTTTCATGGCATCCCACACCTTTTGGGGTTATTGGTTTTGGCTTTTAATATAAGGTGAAATTAAGTGATATAGTATAACACATATAGTATACGTGTACAGTACAGCAATGTACCAAGTGCCATTCTCTGCATGTTACTCCTGTAGGTACAGACGGTGGTCCATTCTGCAGAACGCAAAGAAACTTATTTCATATTATCAAGTGCTATGTGGTCAAATTTCAGATTTCCATCACAGCATGTTTTACAGCACCTCGATGAATGTGAAGCGCATGTTACTTCACGGGCTGCAAGCTAACAGTACTGTTTGCGTGGTAAGTGTTAATTTGAAAATTTGCCCGGAACACAGTGTTTCGGCTCCGATGTCCGCCGTCGCTGTACCTGGATGAGACGGTCCTGCGTCCCGCTGTGTTTTCGCGCACCGCACCGCAGCGCAGCGCAGCGGAGCGGAGCGGAGGGAGACACGGGACAACATCCACCGGCAGCGGGGAACATTGTCTCGTCGTTTACTGTGAAGGCTGGCAGAAAAGACACAGGTGTCCCCCGAGCTCGGCTGCTGCCTATCGACGAGGGGGGACTCGCCGCATCCGTTGCCTGGGTGAATTTATTAACATGTTAGCATCCAGCTAGCTAGCTAAGGTTATATTCCTCAGCACCCAACGTAATAAGGAGGTTTGAATTAAATCGATAATCACGAATGTCATCTCTCGTCTCTGGTGGACGGCGCTCGGCGTTAATCTTCGGTAAACGCTGGCTCCGGTGACGGGGCGACGCATTCCGTCCGGAGAAGAAGCCGTACCTTAAAGGTGTTGGGATGGGTTTCACGTAAGGCTAGGGAGCTAACGGGGGCTAGCAGGCTAGCTTCACGGGAAGACCGTCGGAACGTTCGGCTATGCGGCTGCTGCAGAGCGGAGCTCGTAGCTACACACCCTGCTAGCGACCATGGGCCGTTTGTCTCCCGTGAAGCCCGGCGGTGTGTCAGATAGGTCAATACAATGATTACTTTGCATTCGATAGTCACCTAGAAGGCCGACGCGACAATGGAGTCTTTCCTGCAGATAGCGCCCCATTCCCTGGCTATAGTGCTGTCCAGGGTCGGGGCCGGGGAGGCGGTCGGGGTGTCAGAGACCGATGAGCTGCCGAGACACCACACCGGCTATGAGATTTTTGCCGATTTCAAAGCAGAGAATACCCAGCAACATGTGTGGAACCAGCGGATTTCCGAGGCGGTGTCAGAGACCTTCTTTCTGGGATGGATAGACGAGCATGTGCTGTTGATACAGGGGAAGGAGGACCATCTGGAGGTGCTGAGGGAGGGATGGATGCGGAGGTCCCTCAATCCGCCGCGGGGATTCACCATCAAGTACCTGGGTAAGGCCTCTACACCCCCCCCCCCCCCGTCTGTTTAGGTTCCTGACTCATTTTCACCAATTCAGCACCGAGACATTGATGCTGCATACCATCATCAGAATAGCCTGTTGAACACATTCTATGTTGCATTCAGGCTCAATTCTAAAACGGATTAGTCAGAAACTCCATTGACACGTGCCACATTGAAGTAATTACGTCATTGAGAAGCTGTATCATAATTGCCTTAAATCATTGAGGTGGATGAAAAAATGCAATTGCAGTGCTACGCCGCCTCTAATTTCTACCTGACTATTTGGTTTAATTACTGCTTTTCTACATTTTATTTGCGCACCTTTTATGCCTGCACATGCTCATAACTAGACCACTTGTAGCCTAATCATTAAACGAACTAATGCAAAAGTCTAAATGAATTTTCTCTTGCGCTTGTATATCACCCAGAATAGGACATCTGACGAAATAGTATCTCTTTTGGCAGTATTGTACTTACACATTTATAGTCACAGACAGTGAGGAAGTGACAAAAGGCACAACATCAAACTTGCATACATCACTTTTCTTAGCTTTTTATTTCAGAGAACAGGGTTACAGGCACTTTAAGCATAACATTGAGTATTAATGTTGTGAACTGCTGCTACTGTCAAGAGACGGGTAGTACTGGTAAAATAATTAGTTGATAGGTATTATTACCGCTAGAGGCACCAGATACTAACAGGCCACAACACTGAATGCTTTGATTGTCAACAACAAGAAAAGATGCCGTACCTGCATATTACTTTACCTGTATATGCAATTGCTGCATCTAGAATTAGCTGTGATTAGGAATGGGTACCGAAACCCAGGATTAAACGGGGCCCAGGCTGAATTATTAAAGACCGAGCATGTGCTGGGTCCGGTTCAGCGGTTTGTATTGAGAGGTTACAATATATATATATTTTTAGGCTATATAAATGTTATCTTGCACCTTTTATCTCTTAGAGATAACATTCAATATGTCATTGATTAAGACTTTTTCAAAACAAGTTTCGTGGCTTCAGTGTCCACTGGAAATGTTTCCGAAGTGGAGTGCCTGGTGATCCCAGCTGATTTTGGGTGATAAGTGGGGTACACTCTGGACAGGTCGCCAGTCAAAAAACAAAATTCAGCTAACTGAATTTCAAGATGAAAAGATGAGTTTTAAGTTTGGATTTATAAGCCTCAACAAAGTCACACTGTCGACAATGTCAACAGGGGGCATGATAGGGAAAGGTGACTTCTTTTTAACTATGAGACAGTTGGAAAACCTGTATTCTCAGAGTGGAGCATGGGATAGGACGATATAAGCAATAGGTTTAAGGAGATCAGACAGACGGGGCGGGGCCATTTACGCTTTTGAAAGTCATCAGTAGCCCCTTAAAGTTCGATCTGACATGGACAGGGAGCCAATGATGGGAAGCTGAAATTGATGTGATGTGATCAAATGTCATGGTTAAGATCCTAGCTGCAGTATGGTGAACCATTTGAAGCCTTTGAGTACTAGCCCACGGGCCTGACAACAAGACCATTACAATAATCAATTCTGGATGAAGCAATGGCATGAATTAGGATCTGATACATAATTAGATATAAACCAGTGTATTAGTGCGGGTGTTCTAAACATGGGCTAGGGTCCATCAGTGTAACAGGTGTTGTTCATATAATCCGGATTTCACTGAGTCACTTGTCTTTTTGAGAACCGGGTCTGCAGTTGATTTGAAACTGTGTTGCTGGGAACTAATGATGGTCAAATTATGACCAATGTGTGTGTGTGTGTGTGCATTGTCTGTGTCACATGGTCCTTATTGTTCTGTGTCTTGTGCTTTACTGAACATCCAACAGTTAACTACTGGTTAGTTAATACTGAAAATGAATTTATTTGTAATTCTTTTTGCAAAACAAGCTCGTATACAGAATTTGTTCCAGGTCTGCATGCACTTGGATTCAAAAAGGAGGAGTGAGATGATTCGTTAGCCAACTTTCGCATCGCATCAGGTTCTGTACACAGGAGCCAAGCCGACCTGCTGATGCTGGTGTGGCAGTATTTTTCCCAGATCAGCAAAATGTTGACCATTAATTAAATTGAATTTTATTTATATAGCGCTATATCATAACAGAGTTATCTCATAGCACTTGTTAATATAGAGCAAGTCTAGACCAACTCTATATGTATGGACCCAACATTTTCACCATGAGCAGCACTAGGAGACTTTAACAGGCAGAAACCTCCAGCAGAACCAGAACCAGAACCAGAACCAGAACCAGAACCAGGCTCTGGGTGGGCAGCCATCTGCCTCGACCGGTTGGGTAGAAACCCAACCCAACCATAAACCATTAGTGTTTTATTGTGTGGCTGTTCATTACCTGAACCTTAAATAATTGTAAATAATTTGTTATATTAAGTTGTTATATTTATATACCTATTTTTTAGGATCTATCTACTTCCCAGGTTACTTGGTCTCCCCAAATGTCTGACTGAAGATGTTGCTACATCTGAGAGGGCATGCATTTTCCCCTGTTGTGGCTTTAATTTGCAGAGGTGCACACAATTCAGGACAAAACACCTTTCATAGAGTTTTGTCTCTTTCAGTTTGCAATATAATTAATTGATGTAGTATTGATTAAAATGTTTGTAGAACTTTTAATATGAGCAAGGCAGTCTATGATAAGTGGTCGGTGAATTTTAGCTGAGCTTCATTGGCACGGATGCAATAAACAGCCACAACCATGCATAACGACAGCTTCTCGGAGTTGTTGGAGAACCTCGGCAATGTGGCACAATCCATAAAGAAGCACTTATTCTTTGCAGTTCTTTTAATTGTCTGCACATTTCTGTCTTTGTACTTACACGGAGTTTTAGTTGACAATCTACATAGTTAGATGCATCTGACCCTTGGTGACTGTAGGGGGCATATGATTCATACTCCATTCAAACCATTCAGTGAACCCGTGTGCCCTGTATGGAAGCCTCTACATTTGCTTTGTTTGTTTACTTATTTATTCATATATTTTCTTTCATTTGTCACCAACGTGTATAGAAGGCAGAAATTTGCCAAATGTCAGAGATGTTGCTGAACTGTTTACTGAGGTAGTTCTACTAACAGTTCTTCAAAAATTTCAATCTGTGGTCGAAGATGTTTGTCCATGATGCTCCTATCCGGAACATTTCAATCTCTAGCTTATTTGAGCTCAGATTGTCTGCAGCTCAACACCTGTTGGCAGGTGTTTCAATAAACTCACTGTACACTACATACAGCAAGTCGCTAATAGTGTTAGAAACTAACTAGTGGTGAAAGTGCATGCAGATATCTTTCTCAGGAGTTGGTGGAGACCAAACCAGAGCTAAAAGACCATCTAACATCAGACTTTTATTTGTAAGGTGGCCTGTGAATTTGTAGCCATAGCAACCTCTTGAGCCATGCATATAGTAGTGGTTGTGTATCTGTCAACGTATCCTGATGCTTTTCTGCCCCTTAGGGACCAAAAGTTGAATACTGAATGTAAAACCTACCTGCAGCAATCAGAGGTTAGTGTGAATCAAATCGGGGCATATTCACAAAGCGTCTTAAGATCTTTTAGAGTCTGCGTTGGTGAAACAATTCCGCCAGGCCTCTGGCATTCCTGGCATTGATGGGACTCATGTCCAGATCCAGGTGGAATCTGAACATGAGTATGAGTAAGCTTCATAATGTGCATACCGTATTTCCTCAGATAGAGGCCGGGACCTTTATTTACCTGAACTGCAGAAGGTACCAGGCCTTAATCTGAAGCAGGCTTGTATTGGAGGCAGGACTTTTTTTCTAATTCCCTCTGCATCCCTCCGCTGTTACTCAACACTTCCTGTATCAGTTTAAAATTAAAAGCCTTCTAGCGTTTCAGTGAACAGAAACCTTCACCTTTCATTTCTTAACAAGGCCTTTATTGTTTAACATTTCCAAGAAACATGTTGTGGAAAACTAATTGACTTGCAAAGTTCCCATATGGGGCTTGAAATGTAGCTGCTGCCATCTTGTGACGCTTGTAAGTTACTACAACATACAGTTTGGTGAGCCGAGAGACCTGTCTTTTACTTGATTACCAGTTTTTGTTTAAGGAAATATGGTATACAAAAAAGTATATCCATTGCACAGAAACTATGATTACCCTATTTTTTCCATTACTCCCACTGCCTTTATGCTGTCTTTATTCTGAATTATTAGTTTCATGCCAAAAATTGTCTGCAAATGTATGCTGAATACCTGAACAAATGTGCAAACAAACATACCTTGGAAAATGCCAGATAAAGCTAAATAAAGTTGAAAAATAAAGGTAATTCAATCAAGTGAAAAAGGTTACGAATAAAGTAAACCAAAAACGGGAATAGATTAAAGCCCCAAAATCAGCACACATCTTAGTCCGCTCTGGTTTGTGCGGGGATCTCTCCTGATCAATATGACAGAGTGGAGCTTCGTTGACTGAATATAGACACACAGACTGTCATCAAGTGACTCATGGAAAAGACACTATTGTAATCACGCAAACACCTGACTTAGTACAGAGTGGTACTTCTTCATGGACTGCGTGGGCATCTCCAAGCACACCTGCTATTTTGATTCATGTAGCTGCAGCAGCACAAAGTGCAAAAGGGCTGGGTGAAGTGGAATATAGATTGGAGGGTGTGGTGATTAATAACTAGACTCTCAGCCACTCACATCACTGAGCTCATTGCTCTGAAACAGTTGACCCGATCGCAGGGAAGCATGACAACAACAGCTCAACTAACGGGAAGATGTTTCTTCAAGAAATCGTATTGTCTAATTTATGTAGTGAAACACTTCTTCCTTAGCCTGCAGTGACAGTGGCATGTGTTTTCTGCTCTGATTAAAGAAAAGAAAGGCAGGAGTGCAATGAATAAAGGTCTTATTCTCCACACCACCACAGGCATACACACACTCACACACACACACGGTTAAAGGATATCTATGCCAAAAATATTTTGGTATCTAGAGCTTTTTACGATGCTCATCAGTTGTCCGACTCGAAAAACAGGTACGCCTCTGTTCCTACTCATGTAGTGTTCCACACCCACGTTTATTTCTTATCTCTTGCATGCGATCTCTGTAGGCAGCCATTCAAATGATACAAATCTCTGACTTTATGTATTGTAGGGTAATTGTGTATTCCCTTGCGAATAAGTGAGCAAATAAAATGATGATCCAACAAACAGTTGTCTTTTGTATTTCTAATTAATCAAAAGAATAAAGCAATCAAATAAAGGGTAATCGAGAGAGAGAGCGAGCGAGCGAGCGCACAAGAGTCAATCTACTTCAGCTGAAAGGACAGAGATCATACACCAAGATGCATATGAGGAATCTGACCTCGAGCAGCAGAAACAGTAGCATACTTATAATTTCACAGAACATGCAGAGAGCATGGGGGGATATCAGAATCAACCCTGGCAAACATCATCTCCGTCTCAGTCTAACAGGTGTCATATCCAAGGATCAGTACACAGGACAGACTCATTTCACTCCTTGTAACAAACAGGTTGTCCTTCAGTAATCTCAATTAAACAGGATACCATTGAACTTTACGTCGGAAATGAAAATAGACAGAAAATATCAAAGTACACACGGTGCAGACTAAAGAACAAAGGTTATTACTGGAAAATATCAGGTAATAAGACATTTTGCCCTTACATAGGGGTGAACCCGAATAGTCGACAATTTGAAGTAAGGAACCTGATTCGACTGCTGAATTATGTAACCAAACGGTTGAATTGTTGCAGTGGCTGGAAAATGTGGTTATGAAACAAAGGATCATTCAAATCTGGGGGGGATGAATGTCTGATTTTACATAGAATTGCTTGGTTTTTCCATAAATCATGATATATAGCTGAGATATAATGGACAAAGTGAGAATAATTCAACTTTGACCAAGTGTTTTTATTTCAGCTGGCGCAGCTTTTCTAGCTTTATGGCACTTGTTTAGAGACCCAGAAAGTTCAGACCTATTGCATGTGTTGGAATTCATCTCACACGATGTTACTCAGCCAATCAAATCTGTGCATTTTGAAGCTTTGTGATTGGAGTCAGCGAGTTGCATACACACACTGGAGAGACGAGATGAGAGACATCAGTTGGAAAGAAAAGTAGTTTCACTTGGCGTGCTCTGAAAAGAGAAACACAGCTTTGGATCAAGAATGGACAGACTCTTCCCACGGCAGTTCAGAACCAGTTTGTCTCATATGTTCCCAGACCATGGCGATTATTATAAGCGGGAGCAAAACAAAGACATGGTTCAATGGTCAGCTGACGATAGGCAAGACTTGACCAATCAAATCTGACTATGTACATTCTTAGTCAGGGACACCCCTAATATATTGTTAACTTGAGAGCTATATCTACAACAATCCATGATTGATTTTTTGTTGGCAATAGGAACTTTAAATCACCTGTGTACTGTTTGGATGTTTAAATTTGACTTGAATCCTTCTTTTGTTTGCTGTGTTAAAAAATTAGTTTCAAATGGACTAATCTGCTGACTGTTTTTTGCCCTTCTAGTGATGCTGCAATTACTACCGTGTCATAGTGTGGTGAAAAAATTAAAACCAAAAACATGTTAGTCTGTTTCCCTACCCAGTTTATGGCTCTCAGTTCCAAATCCATTGGTATCTACTAAATCATAAATGTAAATCTTCAAAAACACCTCGCAAATATATAGGTAACATTTTTTAAAAGGCTCAGTCTAGTCTTAATCCAGTCACTGGTTTTTAACAAACGGTACTCTAACAGGAGGAAATTGTGCATTTGTTGGGGACTATTTTAAGCGGTGGATGAATCCACATTTGTTGCTCTAGTGAGTATTTGGGGCAGCAGGACGGTGCATGTGGGATTGAGTCCAAATAAACTACAATGTATGTGTTCATGGTAATGAAGGAACAACAATGTGGTTTTTAATAGCTTGTGGAATAAGATATACCACGCTTTTGGCTTTGCACATGGGATTTGTTGACAATAAGAACATAAGAACTGACTTATTCTTACTTCTAGAGCCTAATGTCTGTTTGGGTGCCTGGGTTTGGCTCAGGGGCACTCAAACAGCAAACAGCTTTGTGTGCTGCAGTGAACAGTAGAGCTGCCATTAGTCAGAAGATCAAGTTACAACAACTATGTGGTTATTACACACCTCTCTCTGTCTGTGTCTGTAGAGACAGACCCAAATGTGCGTGCGCCTTAAGTGCACACACACACACACACACACACACACACACACACACACACACACACTTGATTGTGTACAAACAGATCAAGTGAATTTTGAAAGTAATTGAGTTGAGCCTTTCATCAGGAGGAAAATTACTTCTACCACTCACGAATGTGTGTGTAGGGTGCGTGAGTGTGTGTTGGTTTGCCAGCTGTGTGTGCCTGCAGGCATGGGGTTTCCTGCCCCTCTACCTCTCTCTACCTTTCCTTCTCCGCTTTTGCTTGTCTGACTCTTTCATTTTTGTATCCTTTTAATTCATTTAAAATTCAAAGCCATGTGCTGACAGGACAGGATCTTTCAGTGTTACCAAAGCAAAAACAGCTCCAATATCAAGGGTTATGAGCCAGGGAGGGAGCACACATGGGGGTTTGTCTGTTAAATCAGTCTTTCCCAAACCTCGGATTGCGACCCAAAATGGCTCATGGATCCGAATTTATTGGGTCCTCAATTGGCAGAATAAAATGCTATGATGTGAATTCATATGCTGGTCTGTTCAGCCCAAATGCTGTGTGCTATGCACATACTCATAGAACTGCAGTTACATTGAGTAACTCCTTTGTTTTTTGCTATGCTGGTCTGTTCAGCTGAGATGCTGTGTGCCCCCTCCTCCCTTTCTCGCAAACTTAGACCTGAAGACGTGTTTGCTCTCTCTGACTGAGGTAATGTTGAATTTTAGATGCGATTTCTATTCAATTCAATTTTATTTATATAGCGCTATATCATAACAGAGTTATCTCATAGCACTTGCATAGACCCAACATTTCCACCATGAGCAGCACTAGGAGACAGTGGCAAGGAAACACTGCCTTTAACAGGCAGGAACCTCGAGCAGAACCAGGCTCTGGTCAAGCAGGATGAAAGAGAACACACAGTAGCACAGTACAATTCCACATATAGCTACACTAATAATAACAGTAGCAGCAGCAGGTGGTCCGCATCCACTCGACCACACCCATGTTCATCCAGACGAGAGAGAGAGAGAGATCAATGGTTTCCGACTCACAGACTTGTCCCTACAGTGGATTAGGCAGCAAAGTGTATTTATTCATCACTGTTTTGACAGTGGAGTCAGAAATGTGCCTTAATTTCCATGGTACCAAATGTAAGAAATACCGTGTGCGTGACTAAGTGAGACTGGTGATTTTTATCATTATATCATCTCTCATGTCATTCAAGGCATTCATGGTTTGTTGTGTTCTTTATTAGTAGTTTATAAATGCAGATGTTATGGCAATTCATGATGTATTTTTGCAAATATGGGTCCTGGGGAGAAACCAAATTTTTCTTTTGGGTCTCGAGCTGAAAACATTTGGGAACCCCTGTTTTAAATGATTGGCTGTTTGCGTGTCAGCCATAGCAGT
The DNA here is from genome assembly GCA_036024995.1 of Gadopsis bispinosus. Taxonomy (NCBI): domain Eukaryota; kingdom Metazoa; phylum Chordata; class Actinopteri; order Centrarchiformes; family Percichthyidae; genus Gadopsis; species Gadopsis bispinosus. The sequence goes on from JAVQJV010053719.1 coordinate 10,850, forward strand.
TCCATTATCAAGGGATATGATAGGCTGTTTATGAGCCAGGGACAGGGGTATGTGCTTTCATGGCAGTTTGCATTTAATACACAAAGTGGAACTATCCAAAATTCTATCAAAAGATTTTCTTATTGCTGATTCAGTGTCTATTACCAGTACAAATTGCTATTGTTCTATCACCCAGACCTATTTATATAGCATGTTTTAATATTATTAAGTGGCAGATCTGTCTTTTCCCTCTCCCAGTCAGACACATTTCCAGCCGATCTGGCACGGGTTGTGCTAATCACGACAGTTTATCTAATATGGGGCAGGTTTGATTGCACAGAAGTGCACCGTATGAGTGCCTGTGTAAAGCATAACTAACATCAACTTAGCAGAGTGGCTATCCAATAACTTAGCAATGAAACAGATCACAACAATACAGCTCGGTGAATAAACCAAATCAATACACGTAAAGTTACAGTACATTGATAAAGTTAAACAGACCTGTGCTTAGCCGCGTACCGTTACTATGCCAGCTGTTTATGCCCAGTATGTTACCAGTTTGTGAAGAGAGGATTCTCTTGGTGTGCTGCTGTGTTAGTTGGTCATTCCAGCGGTTGTGGATTTGAGCCAGGCAGGGAAAGTTGAGGTTCCAATGTTGTATGCAGTCCTTGCTGTGTAGTTTTCTGAAGGTGTAGGTCGGAGGAAACTGGTCGCTCCTTTGTTTTTTTTTGCAGAGTTAGTAGCTCTTACAGTGAACTTAACTGGCAGACTTTGTGTCATAGCCACTAGTGCTAAATAAACTTGTGTACTCTAGGTAGCAGTGCGCTAACCAAGGATCTTACACTATACACCTTGTATTTGGCTATTCCAAAGCTTTGTAGCTGCCAGCGCAAAGGCACAATCTCCCTTATACACTAGCCATGATTGTCTTTAAAAACAATTATTCTGACAATCTGTTTGGCCTAGATTTGGAAAAGGGGAAGATCATTTTGAAGTGTACAGGGGTGCCAGCCAAAGTATGGCTTTAAAACCAAAAGAAGGAGCTTGAAATCAATCCTATATTTGACAGGTAGCCAGTGCAGGGATGTTGGTACCAGTCTCTTTTTGGGCAGCTGGGGCTCAGCAGGTAGCGCAGGTTGTAAATTAATCATCCAAAAGTAACCTTAGGCAAGACACTGAACCCTAAGTTGCTTCTGATGGAGGCCAGCACCTTGCATGGCAGCTCCATCGCCATCAGTGTGTGGATGGCTGAATGAGACCAATCTCTAAAGTGCTTTGGGAACCATAAAGGCTGAAAGTGTTATAGTGAAGTCCGTTTACCATTTTCTGGAAGCAGTGAGTAGTCTCACTGCAGCATTCTGTATCGGCTGCAGACGAGACAAAAAGCACTGGCCAGTGCCCAGTTACAGTGAGTAGCAGTAATCTAGCCTTGAGGAGATTAATATGGTGGTAACAGTCTTCATGTTGTTGAGAAACAGGATGGTCTTAAATTTAGCTATGTTCCTTAGCTGAAAATGGCAACCTTTCACCACAGAGTTGATCTTTTTGTCAAACTTCAGTATTGAGTTAAATATGACACCAAGATTCCTGGGATGGGTTTAACAGTTCAATGTCAGTGGCTAGCTATACTCCCCGTGGTGTTGGGGAGACCAAAAATAATCACTTCTGTTTTGTCATCATTCAACTGAAGACAGTTTTTGGGATTAATTGGTCTGTGTTCAGCTGAAGGGGTTGGTCCTTAATTCTGCTGAATAGAGGGGAGGCTCCGTTGGCATCTGAGAAATTACTTGCATAAGATGTATTTATAGAGCAGGAGTAACAAACAGGTAATGGAGGACCTGGGACAGTGTGAAACAAGGTGGAGAACCTAATACAGTAAAATTCTCCAGATCCAGAGAGGCAATGGTCAGACCAAGCATAAACACTAGGTCCAAGTTATGACCACGGTTTCGAGTTGGGCTGGCAGCATGCTGCGTACAGTTAAGAGTACATTGTTTCAAGAAATTCACCATTGGATTGAGTGTCCAAATCCCCCGAGATGTTTTCAAAGTTGACTGATAAATACGCTTTAAGAAGATGTGTTTGGATGGGCAATACAAAGAGGACAGCCTTTGTACCACCTGTTTTAAACATGAAAATGTCAAAATTGGTGTTCGTGCCAGTGGGAGTGCACCGTGGCACTTTTAAACAGTGACTCTCACCACTAAGCCTGGGTGAGCTAAAAGCCATAATTGGGGTTCAAAGAAAAAAGAAAGAAAAGTTCAAAGAGCTGGCTATATTCACCACCCTCCAACCATCTTTCACTGAGGAACAGAAAATCTAGGAAGGTGGAGGAGACAAACTAATTTAGAATAAAGGTCTTATCTGAGAGAGACCTCATATTTAAGAGGACGAGCTTTATCAAAGTCACTGATTATAGGACAGTGGTGCATTTTATGTAAAAAAGATTGTTTTTGTTAAAAGTGCAATGTGATATCACATTGTCTCCACACCATGCAGCTTTGTGACAGTCACCAGTTAGGTTCAAGTTTATTGTCATATACACTTAAAAAGTACCATGTACGGTCACATGCAATGAAACACATGAACCCTGGCTCTTGCAGCCCTTAAAGCTGTAACTGTAACTCTGTCCCACTAGAACCAGTTCACTCAGGTAACAAGAGTAAATGTGATTCATTACTTCTAGTCCTGTTTCTGTCATAAAGATTAAACAGGTCAATGTAATAGTAGGGTCTGTAGCCAAGTATGTTTTGCTGTATATTGTAACTGAATGACTCTTTTCAAATCAGTAGGGCCTGTAAAATCCTTCTAAGATAGGTTGTGGTTTTGGTAATCTCAATATGAATATTTTATGTATGCAAACTATTTTTGATGATGGCGCCTTTTAAATAGTTTTTAATGCTCTTACCCTGTTAGTCCACTAGATGACAGCAGTACATAGTAAAATGTGAACCACTGTACTTCCTCACTAGTGTCTGATTCAGTCAAATGCAGCACTCTGGTGAAATTATCAAATAGAATTACAAAAGATATTTACATATCCACTTAACAATTGGTGCAACATCAAGGAAAGAAATCTGAATCCAGCTGTTGACTGTTGCAGTTTGTGTCTGCCTGTTTCTCTGCTCGTACTGCTGTTGTGTGCATTGTCAGCAGTCACCAACTTGTCATTGTTGCTAGACGTTTTGTGTCACTGTATCTTTTCAAATTCACACTATACAGTTGGCACAATCATTGTGACAAACCATTATTTAAACACAAGTACTGAGGGCTAATACAGCTCCCCATATAAAGGTACCACGAACAGTTTTCTCAACCAGAGAAATTTTGAGGCGCAACTAACCTGTTGAATGCATGTCCTTACTCATTTGTAACCTTTATTGTTTACATCCATGTTAGCTTGGTGTTCTTTCGGGAAGTCTTCTTCTTCCCTGCGTTTTGCTGGTGGATTGAAAAGACACCAGCTGTCCATCAGTGGAATGGCACGGCTTGCATGCATTAACATTTGCATTAGAGCCCCCTGCTGTTACCAGGAGTGTATGTCGTGTCACCCACGTGTCTGTGTGCAAGCAAGTGGTGAAATAAGCACTTGAGAAGCAATTTTGATAAAATTAGCCTCATAGGCATATTCGGACCAAATCAGGCAGAGAGGTGATTAGCGCAGGGTTGCCCAGTGGTGTGGGAGTGTCACTACATGGCCGTGCTGATTGTAGCACAAATTGAAATACTAACCAGCAATCCCAATTTTAAGAATGATACAACACCAAGCGACCGCATGGCGATTAACGTCGTTGTACTCCCTCATGGCAGGGTGGTCTAGCTCTGGAAAGGTCATCACAGCGGCGACCGATCAGTCTCTTTTCCATCTTCACAGTTAGTGAAATAGTGGAATGCTACAGTACACAGAGCAATGCTATACAGTAAACACCGTTCTTCTCCACTGGGCGTTGTCCCGTCTGATCGCTGTTGTGACTGGACACCGAAGCGTGATGTTGGTTGTGTTTCTCTAAAAGTTGATTCCGTTTTAACTTTTCGCTGCTACATTTTTTTGGCACCCCCTGCGGTCCCTACTGCCGCAACCTAAACGCACTATCCACGTTCAAATTAATGAGAGGATAGGCATTTTTCCCACAATGCCTGATTTGGTCTGAATATGGCCTAAGTCATCAGCTCCAGGAGCACAGCCAACATTTAGAGCAGAAATAACATAATTTCAGTAGGTAAAATACATCTAAAAGAAAATGAGCCACTGGTATTTTAAA